>JAOWBN010207832.1:0-26072 GCA_028565015.1 Pinguicula moranensis | reverse complement strand
CTTCTTGAGGTAAAAATGATTTCTTCCCACTTGATGTTTAAGTTGTGTAAATTAGCAAGGTCCAAGGGAAAGGAATTCTGGATATTTTTCTTATGCATGTTTGCACACATAATTCTTTATGCTTCCGCATCCAACATGATTTATGACACGTAGTATAGATTCCGGAATTCCTACAATTTTAACTTTGATACAACTAACATGAGTTTCGTGATGTAATACAATACATCCCGCAAACTTTAGATAATTATTTCTGTGACCCCATAGTTACATTTGATTCCTTGAAGTATCAAATTCACACCGTAAAGTACATAAAGAATGAGGACAAGAAAACTCTCTTGACAGAGATCAAGAATAGAGAGAGGTGGGAAATATATTTCAGTAAGTTGTTAATGAGGCGCAGGATAATGGCAGTATCTTGGGGGCTGGGGAGTCAATGTGACGATCGAAAAATCACTGCTTTGTTAGAAGAATATCATCATGAAAGGTGAATGGGGCCCTTAGCAAAACGGGGATGACAAAAGCTGTGGGGACGGATCAGATACCGATTGAGGTATGGAAGTGCCTAGGAGAAATAGGGGTACAGTGGATAACGACTCTTTTTTAATACTATTTTACAGATGGGAAAGATGCCAGAGGAGTGGAGGAGTAGCGTAGTAGTGCCGCTCTATAAGAACAATGAAGACGTGCAACTATGTAGTAATTACTGGGATATTAAGCTCCTGAGCCATACTATGAAATTGTGGGATAGAGTTATTGAACGTATACTACATAGAGAAGTGCACATGAAAGAGAACCAATTTGGATTTATACCCGGGAGGTTGATGATGGAAGCAATCTATCTTGTCAGAAAGCTTATGGAGAAATACAGAGAACGTAAACGGAGTCTTCATATGGCTTTTATAGACTTAAAGAAGGCATGTGATTCTATACCGAGAGAGGTTATCTGTGAATGTTTAGAAAATAAGATGGTACTATGGATGTTTGTGAGTGCTATAAAGGATATGTATGATATCTCGAATATGAGTGTACGGACCCAGTGGAGAAAACTAAGTATTTTCCGGTGGATATAGGATTGAAACAAGGTTCAGCACTGAGTCCGTTCCTTTTTGCGGTGATTATGCATATATTTTATGGGGACATACAAGATGAAGTACAATGGTGTATGTTGTTGGTAGATGACATTGTTTTAGTAGAAGAGACGAAGGAGGATGCTACCGCTAAGCTGGAGCACTGGAGAATGACATTAGAGGCTAAGAGACTACGTTTGAGTCGCTCGAAAACATAGTATATGGCGTGAAATTTTACGAATGAAACGGAGGAAGGTAGAATGGAAGCTAGGATTGCGAACCAAGAACTCCCACAAGAGGATTATTTCAAATATCTAGGATCTGTCATACAAAAGGATGGCGATGTTTACTGTGATGTTATCCATCACATCAAGGTCGGATGGATGAAATGAAAACCGACTACTGGAGACCTAGGAAGTTCCACTAAAGTTGAAGGGGAAATTTTATAGAACGGTTATAAAACCGGCTATGCTCTACGGGTCAGAGTGTTGGGCTATGAGACTATTAAATGAGTAGAAGTTTGAAGTGGTGGACATAAGAATGTTAAGATGGATGTGTGGGTGTACATTAATAGATAAGATCCCGAATGGGATCTTTAGGGATACACTAGGTATAGCATCTATCAGTGCGAAGTTGAGAGATGGGAGATTGAGATGGTTTGGACATGTATGCAGAAGGCGTGTCAATGAGCCCGTCAGGAGAGTTGAAGGGATAAAAGTTGAAAGAAGGCGAGGGAAAGGGAGACCTAGGAAGACGTGGGAAGAGCAGACTCGATTAGACTTAGCAAGATTAGGCCTCCTTGAGGACATGACGTCTGATAGGACGAGTTGGAGACATCTTATTACGGTAAGAATTTGTAGAGAGATAACAGACAGGTGTGTATGCATGCTTGATTTTGGAGAGAGAAAATTGGTAGGATAGACTAGAGGGTTAGACTATATTGATTTCATTATCTATTTATGTATTTATTTATTTACATATTTATGTGTTTATCTATGTTTTTATTGTTGTTATTACTTTTTATTTATTTTTTATTTTTATTATTATATATATTTTTTATTAGTCTATTTTATTATATATTATTTATTTATTATTATTAATTTTATTAATTTTTTCATTACTTTTTTATTTTTGTCGCCTTTGTCTACGAGGTGGGGGTATATTAGAAAACAACCTCCTTATCTCTTGTGAGGTATGGGTATGACTGCGTACATATCAACCTCCCCAAACCCTACCTACGGGCGGGATTTACTGGGTATGTTTAGTTTGGTTTGGTTGTAAGTATCAAATTCTTCAATTCGACCACTAAACTCTTCCCTAATTACATTTCTCCTCTTGAGAGTTTGATGTTAATGTGTGTAACCATATAGGTTCTTAATAGCTTGGCAATGGACCATGAATTAAGCTAATCATATTATGGTTAATGAATTAAATTCCTTTAATTCATTGATCTCTAATATATGTCCATAGGCCATGATTGACATCTAGCAATATATTATGGTTACCCAAGTATTGAGAATAGTCATGTTAGAAGACGATCTCTTTCCAAAACTAATTCCCATGCAATTATTATCCATTTACCTTGATATATCTCAATCTAGCATATAGATGTTATTTGTCATCCTCTTTTGATTATGCTTTAGATTTCTTGTACTGGAGATCATGATCTTTGAATAATGATTAGAAATTCTTTTCTAATCAAACTCATACTTTGATCAAAGGCTTTACTATGATCTCTTACAAGTGGTCATAAGGATATCGCCTTCTAACTATTTAGGAGTGGTGAATTCTATATTAATCAATCACAATCCTTCCATACTTCATATCACTCTCGAAACTATCCATTGTTGCCCATTTATGGCGTAACTCCTAATAGAATCAGAGATTGACATCATACTCAAGATTCAATCGTGATCTCAGGTTTAAGGATTACTTATACCTACTATTCTTTAGAGTATCAACCATTGACAATATAGTGAATTTTGGTTGGATTAATCCAATGTACTTATCAACTACAAATATCCATGTTCTAGTTTAGATGTCACTGCACCATAATTGATGAGATCAACTACTCCCTTCAAAAGGAAGCGACTTAAAACATGCTAACCAATCCATATTAGTGATGCCCTGTCTCACTAATCCTATGGTTAGGGATATTCACTATTTATAACTTTATTAGAGTGGTATCATCATCACAATTCTTTGTGATCAAATCTAAGTTATCAATATTTGGGCTTTATTATTCGTTATGCAATCAAAGTAGTAAATAGAATAAATAATAAAGTATGCTACAAATCATATACATTGACATGAAAGAGTTAATAAAAAGGTCTTAGGTTATTGGACTTAGGACACAACACTAACAAAAGGTTGAGAGAGTTGGAGCATCTACAATAGAAAAATAAGTGGAACGGGCCTTATGGAAATTTGGCCCATGGTATCTCTTTCGATTAGGGTTGCCTCCTAATGGATGGTGTCCACCTCTTAGGTCAATACAAGGTTGATTTCCATTTAGGATAGGAATCAGAGGTCCATCTTGGATTTGAAATAGTAGGTTACACTCATGAAAGCTAGGCTAAAGTGTTATGCTAGTCTAGGCCAAAATCACGATGATTGATTGGTGTTGAACGAATGAGAATGTTTTATATGCATGTGTTGATTTGAGACTTGAATGAGTCCAAAATTGTCCCTTTTTTATTAGTGAACCATTTGAATGACCCCAACGGCACACTTGGTTCATGATTAAAGTCATCTGTTCGTGGCTCATATTAGATAGAACTTGCTTCATGCATTATATTTTCATGAGCACTACTTTGATGTTTGAAGTTTAGGCTTATGCATTTTTTTTTATCTTTTTCATTCATATTCAGTGCCATGTCAAACTTGATATTCAAACTTTCATTGGCTACGAGAGTCAACCATGATGATGCAATAAGATTGCCCAAGGAAATCAATCCAACCAATAAGATTGATGCCATCAAAAGGACAACACCGCACAAGAGACAAGGTGAATTTGATTCACTAGGTTTGGAGTTGTGCATTGTAGATAATGATTCACCTTGGATAGTTGATTCAGGGTCAACGAATCATGTTAGCATGTCTTTAAAAATGATGGTTAAGGATGAAATGCTTCTTGAAGGAGAATATAGAATGAGAGTTGGGAATTTAACAATGATTTTTGTAAAAGTAGTGAGAGAGGCTAAACTCAGATTTTACAACTCAAGATTCCTTACACTAGAGAACTGTCTATACATATCTGACTTCACAATAAGTTTGATTTGGGTATCTAGGTTGTATGAGCAAGGTTTCTTTGTTAATTTTGATGAAAAAAGTGTATGCATACTCAGAAATGGTGAGAGAATATGTGAAGGAGCAAGACAAATTTGACTTTATCTGATCAAGACCGCCGTGTGACCAATACTTAACACTCAAAAGCTTAGAACAGTTGTTCCAATGCCCAAAAGGCATATGACCATGAGTAATGACAAAGAAACATATCTTTGGGACAAAAAAATGTGGATCGAATCCACAAACTTACCAAGAATGGGATTTTTACCGACCAAACTATTGGGTCATCGCCAGTTTGTGAGTCATGCCTAGAATGCAAGATGACTAAATGACCTTTTTCAAGAAAGGTTGAACAAGCCGAGGAACCACTGGAACTCGTGCATGCTAATGTATGCAAGCCTTTAAGTTTTGAAATCCTCTCTGTACGTCTTCCCCACTTTTTTGCATGAATAGTAATGCCGACCAACTCCACCCACGGGGTCCGGATATCCTGACCACTACTCGACCGCCCTTTCACTGAGACACATGTGGAAAAACATTTTTACATAGAACTGACCGAGATATGATAATGAGATTTTTAATATTCGCTAGCCAAAGAAACTCATATCACATCACAAAGATGATCATGTATAAGTTATCAAAATGTTGAGTCCCCTGAAAAACTATGGTCTATGATATTTGGTTGTTTAATTTGATCGATAAGATCTTGATGCGATTGCCCAAGTCAAATCCCTTCATCTTGAGAGTTGAATGAAGTAGATAATTGATCATCTTTCATACAAGATAAAATTCACATGTTTGTCATGCTTTTCGAAGCGGTCGTAGAATCATGGTTTCCATAAAGGGGTATATTCGGCACTTAAACATGAGCGCTTATCAATGAATTAAGATTCGTCAAATTAATTTGTTCATTAGAAAATGAATGGTACTAGTGGCGCAATATACATTTACGTGGATTAACAAACATTGGACCTAAAACCATTTGTGAACCTTGAGTGAAGGATAGCATTTATACGATGATTATATCAATGGATGCTCCTAGAGTAATCTTCGAGTAAGAAAATCCATATGAGATGAGAGTTCAACCTTGTGACTATAGAGTTGTGTCATGAAGCTAAACGATTAGTGACTCGGCAAAAGAGTTTAAGCACGATGATTAATCTATTTAAAGCTCACGTTCTAGGTCCAATGGTCCCCAAGCTAGCTTACGAAGGACCTAGAACTTTGTTTATAATTTCTCCAAATGATATGCATACCGATGAGATGTTTATGAAATGGCATAAAAGAGGACAGACGTTTTGAGAAAATGATGAAGAAATGCCAAATTAGTGTGCATTGTGCGATGATTAATCAGTCTATCGGTCTCAAGCTAGCCTACAAATAATGTAGTGCTTTGTTTGTAATTGTTCAAAAGAAATAGACACAAGATAACGAGAATTTTTAGAAACGAAGGAAAAAGAAGATGATCATTTTTAGAAAAATGGAGCACAAGTCAAAGCATGGGCATCGCGTGTGAGGAGTCGCAAGCGAGCATGCCCATGATGTGTCGCATGCTCGAATAGCGCATAGGCATGAAGGCCACATGCCAGCTGATGTAGGAGCATCCGAAGAAGCCACGCACACGAACGAGGACGAGGCACAACTCTCGAACAAAACGTGGCAGAACTTGACCTATCATGACACAACAGATAAAATGAAGGCCAGGAAGTCACAAAGGCATGGGCGTGTGCACGATGCATACCTAGCATAGCGTGGGCACGATGCATGCCTAGCATGGAGGGGCACAGGCGTAGCACATGTCTGCCGCAATAGCGTACGACACTAGGACTCTTCCACACATTATGGTTTTTTGTCGTGTCTTTCCTTGTTTTTTTGTAGTTGGATAGATTTTTCTAGAGTCAAAGATTATCTTGGATTGTTATTGTCTGCGAGTAATATGTTAGCCTTATCTTGTCGGTCAACAAGTAGTGTCCTAGATGTACTAGGTGTTTTAATAGCTTCAGGAGTCTTGTCGTGTCTTTTCCTATAAAAGTTCAACTTTGTGAGCTTGTAGGGTTTTTGAGTAAGAAAAAGGTTCATGTTTCAAGATGTGAAATCTCTTCCAAGCAACAATCTGCACAACCACTTATCTTAGCGCGAGTCCCCATACGTCCCTAGCAATAATATTTTTCACGTAAGTTGGTATAAGACAAGATTGAGTCCTTGAGGTCGTATCTCATTGAACAATCAAGGAAAAAGGTTGTGGTTCGAAGAATAACAAAAGGACGCCCTTTTCCTTATGAAAGCCATGAGTAGATGCAAAGGATGATTGAAGATTTGCAAAAACAAGTTAAGGATCTTATTCGGACGATGGAGACACAAAACCTGGGAAATCATGATGATATGAGTCATGATTCTGACTCGGGGTATAACAATCCAATGTATGACCACGACCACAACTGGCACGAACAAGGTGAGTTAAGTAGCGACCTAGGGTTTAAGGTGGCACTACCTGAATTTGTGAGAGCCTTGCAACCTGAGGGGTTCTTGGATTGGTTGAGTGAGTTCGAGCTCATCTTTGAGGATGTTCCCAATTGCGTGAAAGTAAAACTGGTAACCATAAAGCTTAAGGTATGATCTTCAGCATGGTGGGAGCAAACCTAGTGATCATGCGAGAAACAAAGTCGCTCCAAGATAACAGAGTAGGCAGATGAGAAATAAGATACAAGAGCACTTCCTTCCGTTTAGCTATAGCCAAAACTTGTATCAACAGTTCCATATGATAAGACAAGGATCGCACGATGTAGATGCTTATTCACTAAGGAGTTCTTCCAATTGGTAGCACAGAATGATTTGAATGAGTCCGAGGAGCAGTTGTCGCAAGGTACATAGGCGGTTTGTAACTAAACATCTACGACATCTTGGCGCTGTACACACTCTATAGCATGTTTGAGGCCTATCAGTGCAAGCTAACTGTGGAGAAACAACGAAGCCGCAAGATGAAGACACTCGGCCAAACCGCGCAATCCGTGCACCAGTCCAATAGCGGCCGCTCCAATGGCAACTATGAGAACGTTGTGGTCGAAGTGGCCGTGCGGAAGCTTGGCCTAAAGACGAGCTATACCCACAACCTTACTGACTGCCCTGGCTAAACAAGGACAATGAAGTCAAGGTGAAAAAGGAGTGACTGGTGTCCTACTCGTTCAACAACAAGTACTTTGACAACGTGTGGTACGACATTGTGCCAATGGACACGTGCCAACTTTTGCTAGTCAGGTCGTGGAAATATGACCGAGAGGTCGTGCATGATGGGAAGCGGAATACCTACTCATTCCTCATCGAGGGCAAGAAGATGGTGTTGCTACTGCGCTTAGAAGAGGCCACTCTAGCACCAACTCTTAGGCCTGGACATTCGTCGTTTGGAATTCAAAATTGCAAATTCTAAATGTCTTTCTGAGCTCGAATAATTATTTGATAGTTCAGATCGAATTCGATGATGGAATTCAATTTTGAACTAAATTCGGACAGAATAAAAAAATTGTGTTCAGATTATAAAGTTTTTGAATTCCGATATTTTTTAAATAGTTAACTATTACTGATACATCATCATTTCGTTTCATTTAAAACTTAAAAGTTAACTATTTGGGTTCGGATTCAAAAGTTTTCAAATTTCCAGAATTCCGATTCCGAATTTCCAAATTTGAATTCCAAACTACAATATGGAACAAAATCAGAAACAAGAATTCCATTCCTAAATAATTTAGTCAGAATCGGAAATTGGCCATTCCGTTTCTGAATTTCTGAATGCCCAGACCTACCAATTCCTAAGTTCATCAACCTCTTTCCAACCAACAGGTTCCTATAGTCTTGGCATTAATCCCATGTAGGGGCTGAGCGGTCGATGATGAGACCAAACGTGCGATAGAAGAGGAAACTCTTCCTTTCGATGTACATGATGTGCTAGAGATGCCGCCTAGACTACCTCTTATGAGGAAATCCTGTACCAAATCGATCTCGTGCCAGGGTCAGTTTGTGATACAACTCGATGATTAAATCATCCGTATAGTTTCTCTCTGTACGTGGTCGATTTTGGTGAATAATAATCCCTCGTGTTCTCGTGTTGGCTCGCTGGAGAACCATGCCTCCTTCTCCAATGACTCCCCCTTCCCTCTAAACATCGACTCAACATAGTTTCTCAGTGCTCAGTTCCATGTCCTGTTCTGTTGTAATAATCCTCGAACTTAACTTATCTTCTCCTCTGTTTTGCGCCGAGCTCAGAGCTATGCACGTGCGTTGCTCTTAACCATGACATGTTTCACTACACCCCGCCAGCTGATAAAGATGAGGAGGGTTGCTATTGAAGTAGGCAAAGCACCTCTGTACCACTTGGCATCTCGTAATAGGCCAAGAACGAACTATGCATATAAGCTCATGAAATAGAACCCATGGTCCATTTTTTAGCATCTAGGATCAAAGAAGCCTATTCCTAAACCTCTGGAGTTCCAGAGTGCATTGGCTACAGCCTTGTTCATTACCAACATCCAGAGTCAATGTGAAGCTTCTCATAAACTGAAAATATTGAATAAGCAAGGTAAGGTACGTGACTTCAAGTTAGCTCGAAAGTTATCTCTTGAAGGGCTCCCCTTTGGTTTTGTGGAATTTTAGGATTATGATACCGATACTCTGCTCATTAAAATGAACAATTTGTGAATTGGCTCCTTCAGACGAAGGGCTAACATAGCGAGATATCCTAAAATCTCGGAGCAGAAATCATCTAAGCCTCAATTGTCTAAGACTGCTACATTAGACATGCTCCCTAAGATAAATTTCCAAAAGGATGGGGCTGCGGGAGCCTCTACCAGTAAGGTCCAACATTCTCAACATCTTGATCCACACACTTGGCCAATGGTAGGCACAACGTCACCCCCTTGATCATTCCTTCTAACGAAACTACAAATGGATGGTTGAAAGATGGCTATGTTAGGATCTTGACTGTTGGAGCTAATTGGAAAATGGTGCAACTAGAATTGAAAGCGGCAAGTTATCTTAATATTATAGTCGATCCTTTGAATGCTACAAAAAAATCTTGTTATGAGAAGAAGAGGCGGATGGCTTAGATAACCTGATAAGTATTAATAGTGTTTGGCTCTTGAACTGGTTGGATGACATCTACTCATGGTCCCCTGATTTGGATACCGAGATGAACTCCATGACCGTATGGCTACAGGTATATGGACTTCCTCTATAATATTGGTCTCAACCTATTATGGAAAGAATTGACAAAGCGGTAGGGAACTTCATCAAGGTTGATGAATGTAGATAGCACCGCCACCTAGAGGCCTTTCATATCCTCATAAAGATTGAATTGGGGCAGAGTCCACCATCTCTCTTGCCTATTTCGGTTGAGGAAGGTCAAATCTATTCTCTGCAGGTGAGAGAAATCGGGCCTGAAAAATTCCAGCTGAATAACTGGAAGATGCAAGAGTTCTTAGATGACAGTTTATCTACCAACCGAACTAATAGTACTTCTGATACTTCTACTTTGAGTGTTACTCTCCTGTCTTAGGAAAGCTTTGTGAGTCCCCCCAATTGAAGCAAAAGGAAATCATGTAACCAAAACATCTCCTACTACTGAAGTTGTGGTAGTTCCTAATGATGATTTAATTGCTGCGGACACAGGACTAACCATTCCCAAATGGATACCTACTAAACTTAACTGGTGGCCTCTTGCTCCATGTGGTTCAAGCGTCCAGGAACCTTCGGAGGAAGGCCCTGAGGACCGATCTGGATAAACAGGCACAAGAGCACCCTCTGGCTATGATTAGGGATGATCCTGTTCCAGAAACACAGGAATCTACTGCTAATACAATCACTAGACAAGAAGAGGACACACTCATTCTCAATCTAAAGGTACCTGTTGATACTCAGTTGTCCCTACAAAAAGTATGCAGGGTGGAATTAATAAGGGTACAAAGGTTGACATAGTAGCTAGTATGTCTGGTGAGATCCCAGCTTAGCCATTAGCTTTAGCACCTTTCCAAGAATCTGACTTTCCACCAATTGCCAAAGCTTTATCTCTACTTGGATCACACTCCACATCGACAAGTAGAAGGAAAATCATAAGGCAAGGTCAGAAAAGAGGGCCTAGAACCAGAACCCAATCTAGGAAAGATTTAGCTCTCCTGTCTCAGACAAAACATGGACCCTTCAGGGCTGGCTTGGACAGCTAGTGCAAAATAACTATCCTAAACCATCTACTGTCTGCAACTCCCCTGTTTAGGAATTATCCCTGGAGCAACAATATCTAGAGGCAAATTGCATCATGAATATAGGTCATGACCTTGGATTAACTTATGGTCCACACTCTGAGGAAACTCGGACACATCTGGTAAACTTAAACTCCATCAACAATAAATCTCAGAAGGTTGCAACCCTAGGCAGTACCAAAAAGAGAGATGGTAAAAAATTTCAATGAAGATCATATGCTACAATGTTAGAGACTTGTGTAGCCCAGGCAGAAAGAAGAGAGTGCGTGGACTCATCATGGCAGAAAAACAAGACTTTGTCAGTCTGCAAGAAACAAAACTGGACTTTGTGGAGGAAAAGTTGTGCAATATCCTATGGTATGATAGAGATTATGACTGGATATACCAAGGTTCAAGAGGACAATCCGGAGGCTTATTGTGCATATGGAATAAAAACAGTTTCTGCAAACTTAGCATCTCTTCCAACGAGGGGATTCTGGGAGTGACCGGTACATGGTATAGACTTTGTCCAACATGATTAATGTGTATGGCCCGAGAGATCTAGCTGCCAAAGTAGAGCAATGGAGTGAAATCAAGCTACTTTATACTAACAAAGAAGATCAAAAGTGGTGTGTGATGGGAGATTTTAATGCCATATTACATGTTCGTGAAAGAAGGGGAACTGGACACCGTCCAAATGAGCAGAAGATAACTACTTTTAATGGTTTTGTTTCCAGTCTTTGTCTCATTGATCTGAATATGGAAAAGATACGTTTCACATGGTAATTAAAATCCCTCAAAGCAATAAGTAGACTTTACAGGTTTTTAGTAAATGAGCAATGTTTAAATCAGGATGCAAACTGGATACAAACAGGTTTAAAGAGAGATGACTCTGATCATTGCCCCATAAGCCATTGTCATAAAGTTCAGAATTGGTGTCCTAAACCCCTAAGAGTGCTAGACTGGTGGCTAGAAGAACAATCCTACGCGTAGATGGTAGAAGATGTCTAGAAAAATTCTACACTAGAGGGCTTTCCTAGCTACCGGATCAAAGTGAAAATTTAAGCTCTTCAAAAAGGAATGAAAGAATTGTCTATGTTAACACCGAGGAATTTGGAAGCTAAAAGGATGTCTATAATAAATGAGCTCACTGACAAGGAACTGGCTATATAAACTGTGGATTTCTAACAGCTTGATCAGGGTACCATCCATGAAATTCTTACAGATGGTAGAAGATGCTATGTGCAGATGGTAGAAGATGTCTAGAAAAATTCTACACTGGAGGGCTTTGCTAGCTACCGGATCAAAGTGAAAATTTAAGCTCTTCGAAAAGGAATGAAAGAATGGTCTATGTTAACACCGAGGAATTTGAAAGCTAAAAGGATGTCTATAATAAATGAGCTCACTGACAAGGAACTGGCTACTGAAACTGTGGATTTCCAACAGTTTGATCAGGGTACTATCCATGAAATTCTTACACTAAGAGAGGATCTGGAGCATACTACCAGCAAACTTGATAGTCTGGCCTTACAAGAGTTTAGGATAAGTTGGCTTCAACAAGGAGATCTCAATAGCAAATTTTTTCATAACTGCATCAATAGAAACAGAAGGAGGAACACCATATCAGGAATCTGACTGGGAACCTCCTGGATTGAGGATCCAGATTTATTAAAGGCATGTTTCATGTGTCACTTTGAGGAGAGGTATACATAAACGAGTTGGCCATGACCTATTATGAGCAATTTGCACTTTAGACCCCTCGAAACATTAGCCCAAAGAGCATTGATTGCTTTCTTTTCTGAACAGGAAATTCTGGCAACAATTTATGCATGTGGCAGCTCTAAAAGTCCTGGACCTGATGGCTTGAACTTCAAGTTCATCAAACAATTTACCAGTTTGATGAAGGATGATATTATGCAACTTTTTAAAGACTTCTACATGAATTGTAAGCTGGCCAAAGGTTGTAACACCTATGTGTTTTGAGGGTTATAGGCCCATCACTCTTCCGAGCTCCATGCCAAAGATTCTAAATAAAGTACTGGCTAACAGAATGTGTCCCTTTATGGATGGTATCATTGCTCCTAACCAGATGGCATTCATCCAAGGTAGAAAGCTACTGGATGACATAATGGTTGCAAATGAAGTACTTGATGAGATTAAAAAGAGAAAGTAGAAAGCCTTAATCTTCAAGGTTGACTTTGAAAAGGCCTTTGATACTGTCAACTGGGAATATCTGCAGGACATTCAGCAGCTTATGGCATTCCCCAGGTTTTGGATAAACTAGATCAGAGAACTCCTAGAATCTGCTATAACTTCGGTCCTCATCAATGGTAGTCCTTCACAAGAGTTCCAACCGAAGAGAGGTCTTAGGCAAGGTGATCCTATATCCCCATTTCTGTATTTGTTAGTTCCTGAAGGCCTATCCAACATGATCAATAAGGCAGCAGCTTTAAATCTGTTCTCAGGGGTACTGATTGGGAAGAAAGTAGTCCAAATGGCACACGTACAATTTTCTTATGACACTCTGCTATTTGGAAAAGCTCCTTGGAATAATGTTCGTGTCTTTAAAGCTATTCTACAAAACTTTGAGTTGGGGTCTGGACTATGTATAAACTTCTGTGAAAGCAGCTTAATTGGTTTAAACATACCTGCAAAAATGGTTCTTGAGATGGCCTCTTATCTTGGTTGCAAGGTTGGAAATATACCTTTCAAATACCTGGAACTTCGGATCAAACTCTAGGAAACTGGATACATGTCAACCTGTACTAGATAAGTTCACAGCCACTCTAAATACCGAGGATTGTAAATACTTGTCTGCTGGAGGGAAACTAACCCTGCTCAACTCTGTTTTGTCGTCTCTGCCTTCTCATTTCTTTGGCTACTATCATGCTCCTAACACGGTAATTAAGAAACTGAACACCATCCAGAGAACATTTTTTTTGGGTGGCAGATTAGGCCAAAAGAAGATCTATTGGGTTTCATGGGACAAATTAACCACCCTAGTTGAAAAAGGAGGTCTAAGGGTGCTCTGTCTGCAGACTTTTAATGAGGCCATGCTAGCCAAATGGTGTGCAAGAATACTCAATGGGGAAAACAGCTTAGCCTTAAGTGTACTCTGGCCAAAATATGGTGGGGGGGCTTGCTGGAAATTGGGGGACTATAGGATTTGAGGCCACCATTACATGGATCAAGTAGATCTCATGGTATCATTAGATCTCAGGCCTCTTCTTGGTGGAAGAGCATACAGAAAGTAGCTTCCTCTTCATACTTCAAACAGATTATTTGCATGAGGCTAGGTTGCGGATATAGTATTAAGTTTTGTCTTGATAAATGGCTTTTGGATACACCTCTTTCAGAGAGCCACAGCAGATTATCCAGATTTGTTGCTAATCCAAACAACTATGTTGCTGAAATGGGATATTGGATTAATAATACTTGGATATCGGTCTTGGTCATGGAGGAGGAACGTCAAATCTCTTGAACATAATGAGTTATCAAACCTGATGTCTTCCTTGCAGGATATATGTCCGAATATTCTGAGTAAGCATAGATATATGTTCAAAGGAAACAAAGAGGGCACATACACAGTAAAAGTTGCATACCAGCAGATTATAAGTCCCAAAAATCCATATTCTGATGAAGAGGAAGCAAACTTAACCATGGTCTAGAATAAAATAACTCCCAAGAAGATTATAATATTTGCAAGGAGGCTACTGCAGGGAGCACTACCAATGAAGGAAAAACTTTAAGACTACATAATTATCTAGCAGGAAATGCCACCGACATGTCCACTATGTCTGTCCGGTAATAACAATGAATCCATTCATCATTTATTTTCTAAATGTCTAATTGTTGTACAGGTGTGGCTTAAGTTACATGCCTAGATCTTCTCTGAGGGACAATCAGCAGGCAACTTACATGAAGCACCTTCTCTGTGGCGATTTCTAGCTGCCAAACCTCATAGGATAAATGATGAAGCCTGGAAGTCCTTGTGGATGGCCATGGTTTGGTCTCTCTATAAAAAAAAGTAATAAAGTCCACTTTCAGGACAAGGAAATCAATATAGAAAGGATTGCTCAGACCGTAAAAAAGGGACATCTGGTTATGGATCAGATCAAAGAGATCACCAAAACTTTTTCCATTCATCTTTGCAGCCTCGCTACTCAATCCAAAAGACTGCATCAACTTCTCCTCTTAACTAAATGTGCACTCCATATCATTCACCCCTGATATGGACAAACTAGAGGAGATAACATCTGCTATGAATTCATCTTAATAGATTTCCTAATACCATGGTCATATTATCTTCTCTTCTTTAAGCTTTCTCTGCAGGGTCCAGGTTCAGCAGGCAAGAGATCTTAGCACATCCATACTCCTAGAGCAACACTTGAATCAACTTAGCTAAGAAGAATGATGTTCAAAGAATTAAGTAACCTTTACCTCCCATATTCTGTAACTGTAACACACTTACTCTTTTCTGGTTTCATCATGGTACAGGTTAGGAAGTGGAAAATAACCCATCCCCCTCAATACACGGTGGCTATATCTGGCTAGGAGAAAATCTGTGACTAGATCTGGATATTCTGACTATATCATGCAACAATGTCTCAACATTTGAGATATAGCCAACTAGCCAAACCATGAGTTACAAGAAAGTGGGAGTGAGTCTAAGTCATGGGGTGTAAACCAGAATTTCAGAAACTCAAAGTCCACAAAGATCTCTATCCGGGCAGACAAGATCCTTCCTTTGCAGGATCCCTATGTATTACTTTGAGGGTGGACGCTACAAGTTATTATTATCTAGTTGTTGAACTGAGATGCAGGCTATACGGATTATCTCCCCTTTTGTCATTACAGGGATAGCTCACCATTTTAATTAAGCAATGTACTAATAGCCCTACAATGGGCGTTGACAATGTGACAGCCATAACATTCTACTTGGTGAAAAGCGAATAATGGTAGTGATCTGAATGCTGAGATGCTATGTGATCTTCTATGATGCTAGGTGAGTCATACACCAGTTCACCCTTAGCTATATATAAAAGTAGGTATGAAGAAAAGGCCGGCTACTCAGCTTAATCACAGAGATAGTAGCTAGGTGTTCCTCCTAGGAGTCACTATTGACTTGTTTGTATTCTTTTTCTTATTTTTCCATTGTACATTCTACTTTTTTATTCTTAATGAAATTTGGCTTATCAAAAATAAAAGTTTGTGATGCAACCCAAGTTGTACCTCAAGCTACCATTGAGCACAAGACGACATCCCAAAGAGCTGGAAATCAATTGGAGCTTTCAAGTAGACCCATTACTCGTGCTAGGATGAGGAGATTCAAGGAGGGGCTTGCATTGTTGGTCCAAGATACCCACAAACCCTACAAATCAAGAATTTCAAGCTCAAATCATACATTTGTTGAGCCCACATGGCATTGCTCATGGCCCACAATCCTTGTCCATGTTCAATGGCCCAAGTCTACGATCCACCATCAAACAACCCACGGATGACAAACCCTAGTCAACTTGTTTAGATCAAGATCACCCGTGAAGCCCAATCCATTTCAAAGCTCGACCAATAAGGTTCTAGAACTCATATGTCTGTGCATGCGCATGGTAAAAATTAGAGTTTATGTTGTGACTTGGGAGGGTGTCATCAAAACCGAACTCCCCAACCCAAAGGGCATAGTCAAAGGGATCATTTAATGTATTCATGTACTAGATTAGTTGTCTTTAATGCACCCCTTGTCCTATAAAAGGGGCTCATGGCCGAACATGTGAGGACATCAAGCTTGAAGTTGTAATTTTGTGAGATCAAATCTCCTTAGTTCTTTTATGAACTCTTTTTGGCTTACCTTTCCTTGTTTTTAAGAAAAGTGGCGTCGGTTTTTACAAATTCTTATCTCATTGGGTTTGTTTGAAACAAGTTTTCAAAAGGGTTCCTTGCGTGGCGAGTTTCTTCTTCACAAACATGTAGGTTCGGATCTCAGTCCATTATAGGTGTTGGGTCGAATTCTAGACAAGTTTGTCAATTTTTGATCCTTTCTTTTGAACAAAGTGGTATTGGGTTTAGTCACAAGTTGGCTAGTTTCATATCATTTGGTATCAGAGCTCGGATTGAGCAAACTTGGGCTACTATTAATGGTATTAGTTCAGGGCTCTATATAGTCTAAGAGTTAGCATCTCTTGTAGTAGATTTATCATTTACCTTCTATTGTATGCCCAGCTGATTTTTGAAAAAAAACACTAGATTTTGGTCAAGTGAAAACCTAGAGGACCAAGGGGCTGAAACATTCAAAAAAAGAAAGAAAAAGAAAGCCTTAAAAAAACATATCCTCTCTTGGCCAATGAGAAGGGAAAAAGGTACAATCAGCAAGAGAGCACTTCTAGATAAAGATCTCTTCAAATTCCTTTTTTCTGAAATTTTCTTGTCAAGTTTTATTTCTTCTTTTGCCTACGTGACCCTCAAAGGATCAATCACCCTTGTTTCAAGCTTCTTGTGAATCGACGTTAGGCATAACTTCTTGTGAATCGACGTTAGGCATAACTTGAAAAAGGTTGAGTCTTAAAGAGTCTATAAAGGTCCCAAAGGAGATTGAGAGGAAAAAGGCAAGTGTGGTGAGCGCATCAGAGTGAAAAAAAAGGTAACTTTGAGTGCATACACTAGTGCAATTTTTAGTGAAACACGTAAGGGAGCGGTGAGGAATTGTTTTCTTTCTAACTTGTTTTGTGCAGGAACAATGTCACAAGGAACACAAACCGGGTAGACCACAAATGAACTCCTACCTAAAGCTGACTAGTGAGTTCTCATACAAGCTCTCACGGCCCAAATGAGAAGAATGATGGATGAGGCTCTCGTGCCCTTAGATGCCCGCCTTGATCGAATGTAGAATCGGGAAGGTCATGAGCAAACACAAGAACATCCCAACCATGGGAATGATGAAGAGTTGGATGCATGGTTCGTGGGTGTACATGAACCATATGATCCCCGAGGCTGCGACAGTGTTGGGCTCCTTGAGAGCATGAGACGAGTTCCACCAAGGAGGAACGTTGATCCACCGAGGCAACACGGGAGAATGATCTTGTAAAATTCAAGGTGAAGATGCCTAATTTCCAATGTAAGATGAACCCTGAATTATACCTTGAGTGCGAGATGAAGGTGGAGTTGGTGTTTTGGAGCCATACCTACACCGAATGACAAATGGTTAAGTTGGTTGCTATTGAATTCATTGATTCTGTTATTATTTGATGGGATTAGGAAATGACCAACGAAGGAGACATCATGAGCTCATAGTGGAGATTTGGGGCGAGATGAAGGCCTTGATACGTACCAACGTCCGAAGCCTTGTCCCTAACCATTACTTCGGAAGCCTTTATCAAAAACTTTAGGGATTGAAACAAGGTTCAAGGAATGTAGAGGAATACCACAAAGAGATAGAGGTGGCGATGATTCATGCCAATGTCGAGGAGGACAGAGAGGCCACCATGGCTCGTTTCTTTCATGGCCCTAACTGGGAGATTGCAAACATGATCTAACTCCAACATTATGTGGAGATCCCGGATATGCTATACCAAGCCATTAAAGTGGAAGAGCAACTCAATAGGAAAGGTATACGAAGTGGATCTTCCTTATCCCTAGTCCACGGAAGCCGAGCACTTCCAAATTGGAGAAGCCCAAGTACGATGCATCCAAAGAGGCTAAGACCAAACCCATGGCTCGCATAGGTACGAAAGGTCTTACCCCTACTCATAACTGAGACATGAAGTGCTTTATGTGTCAAGGTTTGGGCCATATTGCTATCCAATGTCCCAACAAAAGACGATAGTGGTGAGTACACAAGGAGGCTACGAGACCAGGGAAGAGCAAGAGGAGGAGGCTGAGGCTGAAGTTGCTAGCCAAGGAGAGGACCTAGATGCGGTTGTTGGAGATCTCTTGGTCGCTCTAAGGGTCCTTAGCACGCAAGCTAAGGAGGAGGATCAAAGCTAAATGGAGAACTTGTTCCATACAAGGTGCCATGTTCTTGGAAACGTGTGCAGTGTCATCATTGATGGCAGGAGTTGCACGAACGTATCCAACACCTATATGGTAGAGAAAGTCGGGTTGAATACCATCAAACACCCGAGGCCTTACAAATTGCAGTGGCTGAGCGATTGTGAAGAGATACGGGTCAATAAGCAAGTTCGACTCTCCATCGCCATAGGGAAGTACGAAGATCAAGTCCTATGCAATGTTGCACCCATGGATGCGTGTCATGTCCTACTTGGGTGACTCTGGCAATTCGATATGAAGACCACCCATGATGACCGAACCAATAAGTACTCATTCATACTCCATAATAAAACAATTTCTCTTGTACCCCTATCACCAAAGCAAGTTACAAAAAAAGAGGGAAGCCAAGAAAAAAGTGAATGAGAGCGCGAGTGAAAAAAAGGATGAGTGAAAAAAAAAAGATGAGTGAAAATAAAGGAAAGGAAAAGAAAGAGAGTTTGATGGCCCTAAAAAGAGTGGAAAGAGCCCATGATTTCACGACAAGCCTTCATTGTACTTTAGTAAAAGAAGGTTCTCATAAACTCTAACCTCCTTGTCGGATCAATTCCGAGCAATGTACAATTTGTTTTGTAGGATTACAAGGACGTGTTCCCCGAGGAGATACCCCATGGCTTGCCACCGATTTGAAGGATCGAACATCAGATTGATCTCGTGCCTAGAGCTGCTCTTCCCAATAGGCCAGCGTATAGAAGTAATCCAAAAGAAACAAAGGAGATGTAGAGGCAAGTGAAGAGTCTAAGCCAGTGTGCCCAAGAATGGACGGGACATGGAGAATGTGCAGTGACTGCTGCATCATCAATAATATCACAGTTAAGGATCGTCATCCCATACCTTGCTTAGATGATATGTTAGATGAACTAGCTGGTGCTAGTTTGTTTTCTAAAATTGATTTGAGAAGCAGGTATCATCAGATTCGGATGAAGGAGGGCAATGAGTGAAAGACTGTCTTCAATACCAAGTATGGTGTACATGAATGGCTAGTCATACCATTCGGGTTGTCTAACGCCCCTAGTACTTTTATAAGGTTGATGAATCATGTTTTTTGTGCTTTTTCTTAGTAGATTTGTAGTTGTCTATTTCGCTGATATACTAATCTATATAAAATCTTTGCATGATCATATTGACCATTTTCGGGCTATACTTGATGTGCTTAGACAAGAGAAGTTATATGTTAACCTTTCGAAATGCACCTTTTGCACGAATAAAGTTGTTTTTCCTGGATTTGTTGTAGAGAAAGATGGAATTGAAGTAGATGAGGAGAAAGTGAAGACAATCCAGGAATGGCCTACCTCTACCACAATTAGTGAGGTGCAAAGTTTTCATGGCTTGGCAAGCTTCTACAGGCGATTTGTCAAGGAGTTTAGCACAGTTGCAGCACCCCTCACCGGGGTGATCAATAAGAACTAACCCTTCAAGTGGAGTATGGAACAAGACACAACATTTGCACCCTTAAAAGAAAAGTTAAGTAAAACACCCTTACTTTTTTACCTAACTTTTCTAAAACATTCGAGATCGAGTGTGATGCATCATGAACATGTATTGGGGTTGTTTTGATGCAGGATGGGAAGCTCGTGGCCTACTTTAGTGAGAAGTTGAGCGGAGCGACCCTCAACTACCTGACCTATGACAAGGAGCTCTATGCCTTTGATATTAATCCTTGTCGAACTTGTGACAAAATCTCACATCTATGTTGGATAATTCAAGAAAATATCAAATGACGAATTTGTTGTTTCTTAAGACTGAAAAAAAACTTGTATTCATCGACCAGAAGAAAGGACCGTGTGAAGTGATAGAGAAGATCAACAACAATGCCTACCGGTTGCGCTTAACGAACGGAACAAATACTCCGAATGTTTTCAACGTCAAGTATTTAACCCCGTGCTACCCAAACTTGAGGTTGAATTTTTTTCAACTTGGGGAGTCTAATGCAGGAGCATCCAAAGATGTCACACACACTGACGAGTACGAGGTGCAGCTCCAAGACAACATTTGTTAGGACTTGCCCTATCATGACACAAGGGATAAAATGAAGACCAAGAATTTGCCAACGCATGGCAAAGTCCTGGCACGGACATAGGGCGCAAGCACGGCGCATGCCTGGTGCAGTGGGGCGAAGGCATGACACGTATCTGGCGTGGTAGTGTGCGACACTAGGACTCCTACGCACATTATTATTTGTTGTCGTGTCTTTCCTTGTTTTTTGGAATTGGATAGATTTGTTTAGAGTCAATGATTATCTGGGATTGTTATTATCCAAGAGAAGTAATAGGTTGGCCTTATCTTGTCGGCCAACAAGTAGTGTCCTAGATGGACTAGGTGCCTTAATAGCTTTAGGAGTCTTATCGTGTCTTTTCCTATAAAAGCGCGACTTTGTGAGCTTTATAGGGCAACTTGGTTTTGAGTAAGAAAAAGGCTCACGTTTCGAGCCATGAAATCCCTTCCAAGCAAAAATCTACACTATCACATGTCTAGCGTGAGGCTCCATACGCCCCTAGCAATACTATTTTTCTAGCCCGACATCACCAGCCCCATCGGGCGTGCATACAGACATAAGAACATCATGCATAACATGTGGCCTTGGCTAGGAAGCCCACACGCATTGCGCATGCTAGCGTCAAGTCGGGCACCAACGCCCATCAGTATCTTTGGTTCAACTGCCTCGGAAGGGTGATCCATGCCTTCTCTGTAGCTTTCTCACAACTTCAGTGAATACTCCCTCAAAGACTGCACCCCAAAAGCACTTCTCCAAGATTCCCTCATGGAATCCTCATTTCGCCGCTTTGTACTCCACTTTTTGTGCTTGGGGTTGGTGCTCACACCAGTCCTTTACATTTTGGGCCTTTTGCAGTTGGACCGTATTCTCTCCGCACCTCTTCCAAAATTGTTTCCATCACAATAGCATGATCCCGAGCTTGCCCCAATGCCTCCTATAGTTCCCCCATCCCGGCAAAAGACAATGTCATTTCTCGTTGTGCTAGCTTCAAAGATTTCCTCTTCTTTACATATGAGCTCGTGTGGCATTCATTGAGGTCATCATCTGCCAAAGACAAATAAGATCATAGAATTATAACGAGAGTGTGGAGATACGCAAAGATTGTCACATACGAGCTCGATGGAAAACTAACCCAAGTCTACCACCTATCTGGTTCCTGCCCCATCAACATCCCCAAATTCAATCCAAAAATGTCCACGTTAACCAAATTGGATAAGGGTTTCGGCATAGCCCTCTAGATTCATCCTCGTCGAAGCCTTTTTGGACTGACGAGCCCAACTCCTTTCCAATATCATGTATTCTTTGTTCGCCTCCTCCTCCTACTCAACTGACAACTCCTTTATGTATGATAGATGCATGGAGAGGGCTCAGATCTTGGTATGATATGCCCTATTCATTTTTTGTTGTGCGCCACGGATGCTCCGTAGAGATGACCCCCATAATGGACGACACTTGAGACAATGCGTCCACCGGATGATTGAGAATTGTGAGCAATTGGAATCGATACCTCCTGAGTCCACAATTAAACAATCAAACCAGAATACGTGTTTGGGGTGGCACTCGCGCCATGAGTTATTTTCTCAACAATATAGCATTTGGAGGAGTTTAGTCAACCTGCTTCTCATAAATAGTTTAAATCATTCGAGATGAACCCTAAACCGAAGGATTGGGTTTTGGCGTTTCAAGGAAATAAGCAAGGTTTTCGGATCTAAGAATGATTCTTAGATTTCTTTGCCATTCCAAGAAATTTGAACCATATAATTTACTTGATTCCAAAATATCACGGAGGTACAAATAAACACTCGACATTCTACAATAAAACATGTAAAGATAAAGTAAGACTTTGTTATCATGAATATACTAGATTTTAAAAAATATACATTTTGCTCCCGCTATGTTGTTGCAAATCAATTACTTTATTATATATTGATTCGAAAGATTCATTAATCTTCCAGAAGGTCAATGATCCTAATCAAACCATAGTCAATCCTTGAGTTAGACCAACAAGCCAACTATGGCTACCAAGGGTAGTTGCTACTCAACAATTCCAACGCATTGCTACTCCTTACTTTTGCTTGGGTAACCAGCCAGTAACCTTACCAAGACTTAGCCTCTAAGCTCTCAATGCCTTAAGTTAGGTCAACAGACTAAGATTTTAGTTATGTCAAACACCATTATTCAGAAAGTCACAACTTTCATTATAAAACTCCCTAACAAGATAGATGGTCACCTTGAGTTAGCTCAACAAATGAACCACATATCAAGTGGGATTTATCATAATATTAGAAGGCATCACCCTTTACAAACATGTTTGAAAAAGGGGAGACCTAATTATTGTTTGAGGGGTTTGATATGTTTTGTCTTTATTAGCTTATTTGCCAGTGTACAAAGTCGAAATAAGTAATAAAGTGATGAAAACGAGTATCAAGCTACAAGGATTGTAGATGATAAGCACCGGAATTAGTGACTTTTACGCAATTCGGATAAATGATCAATTGATGGGTTGCTAAACTACAAATGTAGCGTGAACATACTTAAACATAAATAGACAATAAGCTATTTTTGGTATTTTTCAGTTTGACAAACGAAATGTAAATGATAACTTAACTTGGATAAAGGATCTAGTGTGATTGACTTCACCACTTAGTGTCATTAGAAAGTTTCTTTCTCAATTTAACCTTTAAATCATTTATCTAGTTGTCTACTGCATTTTCTCTTTTATTTGTTAATCTCTCTCAAGTAATAACAACCCTCACTCAATACTTAAGCATTCATCTCTCGATCTCATACTTGAACATTAAACTTAGGAAATCCTCATATGGTAGTATTAATCCCATAGACATTCTCATGCTATAGAAATTAACTTTAGTTTTACCAAGTTTAGCGTAGTCTTTATCTCTCGACCTCCAACTAAGCTTAATGAACTAGCAAATGTTGGCCAAACACATGCAAGTTAGTAAGAAAATACAATAAAATCAAACAACTTCAATAAAGTCTTAAAATGCTAAACATTCAAAATAATCATTCCAAGTTCACCAAGGGCTACATCATGCCCTAGAAAATGCTACTAGCCCAAGCTCAAGGCACGGGCATCACAAGAACAAACTAAAAATGGGTTCATAATGACAATATCAACAACAAAGAAGAAAAAAAAAACTTCCAATGAACAGTAACCCGAGAGCTCATTCCCTTGCAAGCTTGTTGTTTTCCCAAAAAATGAATTGTTGTCACTCTTCCCTCACGTGTTGCTAGCTTTTTTCAAACAAGCAAGCTTCCTCAACAAGCTTGATGTCATGTTACTTGAATATATGTATATATATATATTCCTTCTTGAAAAGTGCATGCCATCTAAAAATATCTTCTATCAAGGGCCTGGGAGACATTTCTCTCCCAAAAGCGAGTGCAAAATATTCAGTCTACACTTTCTTACGCTTGTAGGGTTTTGCACTTTCCCGCCAACATAAACGTGTCGTATCCAAACTGGAGTTATGACTTGTAAGTTTGGAGCCACTGCCTTATGATTTTGGTCATTTATCCTTTATTTCTCGGTTTGTCAATCATCTTCTTCAATCCTAAGCAAAAAATGAGAAATAGGCATGAATGGCACATTTATCCTTTGAAGGTAAATATGTTTAAGTGTAAAAGTCAAACATAAGTTGGTACAAAACCAACTTATCAAATATCCCAAAACTTAAACCTTTATTTGTCTTCAAGCAAAACACTAAAAATCACACACGGTCACTCCAAACAAGAAACTTGTCAAATCCAAGAAATTAACGTGGGTACGTGGGCCATCCATTTGTGCTGAAAATCTCCTTCTTAGGTACTATGATTGAAAATTCATCCCAATCAACTCTCCAACCATTTTCATCACCCTCGCCTTCTGACATGCCAAGGCAGTCAGTGATTGAGAGAGAAATTATTTTAAAGCAATACATAAGCTCTTCATCAAAATCATATAATGAACTCAAGAGCACTACCAAATTCAATAATTTAAGAGCATTTATATACATCAAGATGCTCTTTTCCTTGCTTTTCCTTAGAATAGATGTCTTGATCTTTAAGTGCACATAAACAAATGCATAGCTATTCATCAAAATACAAAACATACTTTCGGGTTTTCTGGCTTTTTTTCTTTTTTCACTTTTTTTTTCTATCCATCACTTGTCCTGACTTGTTTAGGTTCAGAGGGGTTACTTCTAGTTGAAAAGTCATTTGTTATTCCTTGTCAATCAAAAACTTTATAAAGATCAATCCACTTCCATATGGTCCCCACAATGCACCAATTATCAACTCTCATCAACAAATAATCCACCATATTTCATGACATAATGCACGATGACGCAATGTTCACAAATCACCACAATGCACAATGGGCACATAACCACATAAGGAAGCATAACTTACAAGCAAGGTAAACAAAATAAAATAGTTCAAACAAACAAATAAACAAACACAACAACATTGTCATATTGTGCATCCTTCCCAAACATAGCCGACACTGCCCTTAGTAGACAGAAAATATAGAGCAATAAAAGTAGTACTCCCCTGGGGCAGTCGGTGATTCTTCAGAATGACCCCGAATCAGAGTAAAATGCCATGTCCTCCGCCTCCTCAGGAGAAGGAAGTGTTCCTAAGTGAAGGGATGGGGGTAATGGTGTCACTGGAAACTGGAGGCCTCGGGTTTCTTCCATGAGGACTATGTTGGACTGCATGGCATAGTGATTGACAGGACAAGACTCCAAAAATTCAGGGCCGCGGCCTAGAGGTTATAGAATCTGTGCTTCAACTCAATTATTGGGGAATACAGTCAAGCATACTTTATAGTGTTCCTTTATATCTCTTCTCTCCAAAAAATTGTATAGTGTGAATCAAGAATTCATGAAGTCTTAACACATTTTTCTTAGTTTCATCATGCTAACACTCTCTACATGCGGCTTGGACGCAATATAGGTAGAAAAAGTTGATTTTTATTCCAGTTTGTAAAATGCATGCATTTTAAATTACAGAGCGTATTATGCTAGTTTTAGTATTATGTTAATTTATGGGAGTTGCTCGGGGCCGCCCCCCACTGTCTCGGGCTTTCTTTTTTAAAAAAGAGGCACTTTTTTACTCCTCAATTAGCACAATACTTAAAATTAGCTTAATTCCCATGTAGTTTTAAATATTTGCATTTTACACCATAAGGGCAAATTTGACTCTTCATACTTAAAATCGTGTCCCAACCCCACATATAGAGTGTGTGTTGTACTAGCGAGGTAAATATACTGCTTTTTGAAAGTATAAACGTTAATTTGCTCATTTTAAAACCACATGTATTTTTGGCTTTTTAACCATACTGGTCCTGTTTTGCGCAAGCCTTCTTCTACTTCTTCTTCTACTTCTTCTTCTACTTCTTCTTCTACTTCTTCTACTACTTCTTCTTATTTTTAAAAGAGGTAGTGTTTTGCGCAAGTACTT
>JAOWBN010207821.1:0-14193 GCA_028565015.1 Pinguicula moranensis | reverse complement strand
GGTTCAAACGGGTTCAACCGGTTTAAACGGGATTAAACGGTTCAAACGGGATCAACCGATTTAAACGGGTTCAACCAGTTTAAATCGGTTAAACGGGTTTAAACGGTTTAATTTGTTATTTTTTTTTAAAAACGGGCGGGTACGGGCTAAAACGGTTTTTAACCGTATCCGTCCGCTTTAAAAACGGTCCGGTCCGGATTCGAACTTATGAAAAACGGGCGGATACGGGTTTGGACCGTTTTTAAAACGGTCCGATCCGGATTTGATGAACTAAACCCGTTGACAAAAATGGGCGGTCCGGGCTCCCGGACCGCCCGAATGCCTCTCTCTAGTTGGAACTCAACATATCAAATGACGCAATTCATATTGGGTCGCAACGAAAACGGACTCTTTGTATAATTATAAGGGTAAGGTCGCATACATTTGACCCCCCAGACCCCAACTTAGTTAAAAATATATTGGGTACGTTGTTGTTGTTGTTTTTATTTAGTTAAGTTGTTGGAACTTAAAATATCAGGCGCAATACATATTGGGTTGCAACGAAAACGGTCTCTTTGTATAATTACAAAGGTTATGTCACACACGTCTGACCCCCCAGACCTTAATTTAATTAAAAAAAAATATTGGGTACGTTATAGATAGTGGATACTACCATTTTTTTGTCATGAAAGGCTACGCTCTCTTCGTCCAGGAAATCAAAGTATCTTGAAATGTTCAATGAAGGTTGAAAAAGGTACCCTATAAAAATTTTGAATATTATAACTCTTTCTTAACCATAACCTAGTGGGTAAGGACAGTGACGAATCTATTGTTTTAAGGGATCAATTTCTTCGTGGAGTATTAAATAATACATATATTTTATTACAAATTGTCATGCCCAGTTGACCTTTGAGCAATTAATTTTAAAATGATCATGGTATGGGCACGGCTTCATTAAAATATTTTCTTAAATATTTTAGAAGTATACCTTTTTTTGTTTTTTATTTTCCTATTTTAAGTAATTTTATTAGATGGGAGAATATTGGATTGATTTTTGATACTTATTTATCCCTATAATTACTAGGCCAAGTTTGATCTTTTCAAACTTTGGCCCCAAGGCTTAGGGAGGGCAAGGCCCCTGTTGTTTTGAAGTTAACCAGTAATTGTTGTTTTGAAGTAAATAAATTCATGTGATTTAGTGCTAAATTCGTGTGTGCTGATCATGCTGGTTGGGATCAATTTGATGCCCATGTGTATAAACCTGATTGGTGCAACTAAATGGTGTGTAGTTCATTAGTTGGCATGATCCTGACCTTTTATCTGTTAGTGTGATCGTGTGGCTGAAACTGAACATACAATATTTTCTGAGACATAATCTTGACAATTGTTTATGTTACTTGATCAAACGGCTGCTAACATTAGCTTCTTGTGGAAGCTGAACTCGAACGGTTGAATTCATCTGGTGTGTTCATTATCTGACATGATCCTAAGGCCGAAAATTTGCAACAGAATCAACAAAGATCAGACCGTTCATCTTAACACTCATCCAATTGACTGAAACTGCTCATAAACTCCGTTCATACTGACCATTGATCATATTGCAACATACGGTCAAAACTAAAGGAAAGAAGGGGGTATAAAAGACAGGATTCCTCAAAAGACAGGACATTACACACATTGCAACTCTCTCTCTATCTCCTGAAAGTTCTCTCTGGATCATTTGTGCGAACGGCTTGTTCTCTGAGGATTTTGATTTGATCTAATCTGTTTCTCTTGGTTAGATTGTGTATGGACATCGTGATATATAATTATGGTGTTTTTCTAGCATCCATTTGGCTGATATCTTGTTATTTTACCATATTTTTGAAATTGTTCTTGACTGATCTTGTACTTTAGACATCTTTTGTGATTGTTTGAGAATCTAATAGAAGTTACAAGAGCATCCGTTTCTGGAGCTCAACGGGGAGTAGCCGAATCCAAAAAACGGTGAACCACAAGCCTTACTTGTGTTTTCTTTACTGCTTTCGAAGTTATATTGATTGTTCAACACATTAACAAGTTCTTATTTGAGATTAAACTTAAGATTCGACAGAAAATTCCAACAGCCCCCCTTCATCTGCCTATGCCGGCCGCTAGTATATCATCCTGGTTAAGAAATTAACAATGAATGTTAATTGAAGCCAAGAACTAGAATTTCAATCCAACTTCAAAGAAAAATTAATTGTAATTTCGTTTCCTGTCCTAAATTATTATATCCCAACATGGAGATGAGCGTTGACCAATGTAACATGATTATCCACGCAAATTTCCCGTTTTTTTAATTTCTATTTTAATTCCTCCAACTCCAAGTCTCCGCGACCCGCGTCCACGTCATTAATGTTGCGCATGAAATATTGTCTCTTGGCTTATCGAAAAGGCAAATATAATACACGAATTTAATAAAAGAAAATTAAAAGAATGATGGATCTCACGTATTTAACATCAATCTCAATCATTCATACACATAAGGATTGGTGTTAAACACGTGGGATCCATCATTCTTGTGATTTTTTTTGTGTTAAATTCGAACGATATATCATTTTCCTACATAAATGGAATGAATGTTTGAAATTTACGTTGTATGGAAAAATAAAATTTATGTCACAAGGCAATTGAACTAGGGATGAACATTTGTGAATTCTGAATTCTGAAAATTTTTCGATTCACGAACGAGAATGACTTATTCCTGGACCAAACCCGAAGTATGGGCATTTGGGAAAAACGAGATTTGGAAATCCCAATTTTTTTTTTAATTCGGGAATGGAAATAGCCTATCCCAATACCAAAATCCCGAATTGACATCCCTATATTGAACGATTCGTTGAGGAAAAATCAATAATTGTTTGTTGGGGTATAATAAGAATACGGTAACATATACTGCACGTCAGCGGCCGAACCCGAATTTGAAACGAGAGAGGACCAGAAAAATAATTTGGAGGATAAATCTAACTTCACGGGGGATCGGAATAATTCTTTTCCCTAAGTTTACACCTAAAATATTATACTGTTAATCTCACTAATTTCAAGAAAATGATAGTTTTGATTATAAGGATAAATTGACTTGTTTGTGGTATCTTTCGTTAGTTGCACGATCGAGGGTTGAATGCGCTGTACGTGAATATTTGACGCAGTCGCAAGTCGCAACTTGAATGGGATTGGTATGCACTTGTTTCGTAAATACAAAATTAACAAAAGAGTCTCAAAGAAAATAAATAGGCTTAGGGATCTAAGTTGATTATTCATTGTGTATTTTCAGTAAAGATTGGAGAATTTACTTTAGAACGTGTGAGATGAGTTTTTATATCATTTTACGAAGTCAAAAATGATATGGCGCAAGAAAATATAATAAGAAAGTAACAAGAAAATTTGTCACGTCAGATCAACTGGGGCCCCAAGTGTTAAACACATGAAAATAATTGGTTCCATCAGTGAACCCACCAGTTTCTTGCGGCTTTCTTGCTCAATTTTCTTGCGCCATATCACTTTTGTTACGAAGTACCTCATCATATTAGAGGGTGGGATGGGAGGAAAAAAAATATAATTTTCTGATGGCGTTGACACAGTCAAAGCCAAAAATTTAAAATTTTAACTTGGTTGGACCCAAAAAAATTAGGTAGAGCATAAATAATTTTGAGAGAAAATGCATATGATTTTTTCAAAAAAAATAAATCAATCTATCTATAATTTTATTTTACAAAATCTAGGGGAGACCATGACCCCTGCCTCCGCACTCTAGGATGGGGGTGAGGGGTGGACAAATGTTTTTTTTGGTGGATGTGGCCTGTGGGTGTGGTGGGGTCGAATATTTTTTTATTCAACTAATTAATGATATTCATGCAAAACCACTCCCTCTACATCTATATTGATTGGATAAATCTCGAGAGTTTGGCTCGTGGGGGCACTAAGTGTATGTTTACAAATGCTTATACTTTTACAAAGCACTTTTCAATTGAGATAATCCAAAAAAAAGTGGTTTGTAGAAAAAAGCGTTGTGTGTTTGCAAAAACTGCAGTGCTACATAAAAAATTATAATAATAGTATTTGCAAATATTTTTAATTGTTACTAGATTTTCTTATATTTATGAAAGAAAAATTCAATTATACCCTTCAAGAAATATTTATGAAGTATAGTTTTGGATTACGAGAATGTTTATATAAAAATATCTTAAATATGTATTTTACTTATTTACAAAAATGCCACCATCTGCTTTCCTGCCACAGAAGCACCTATCTACCTGCTTCTGGATTATGGGTTTAATTAGCTTTCCCAACGCCGAAGTAAAAGCATAAGCAAATTTTACGAACACTCAAAAAATGAAAACTTTGGTTGAACCACCAAAAGTAATTTACAAAAGCAGTTGCAAACACTGCCTTAGTTCATCTGATGTGGCAGCTGGGGTAACTGGAAGACTGGAGTTTTTGACCGGTGAGGTAGCAGCATGTACAAAGGGCTAAACTCCATCATGCTATCAATTATCACTTCTTACAAACAAATTAAGGTGTGCTCAAGCAAGACTACACAAATTTTATGCAAGAATTCTATGATTTGGGAGCTCTGTTAAAAGGCTAAACCCCACATTTATTGTTATGGTAGCCAAATGTTAATCTCTTCAAGAACCAAAACATTTTCATTTGATCATATTGGTGGTAGTGCCTACAAACTTCTTTCGAAGTTTCTTGCGAATTGACTCAAAACATGATGAAGAAACTAATATCCCCGCAACGGCTTACCTTTATAAAAGGATATGAGATCCAAGACTGTTTTTTAATGACCAATGAATTGTTACTTTGCTCAAGCATCAAAGAACTCCTCAATCATTATAAAAATTAATTTTGCAAAGGCCTTTGACTCTGTAATTTGGGACTTCCTTCTCCTGATGCTCTAGAACTTAGGTTTCGGTACGCGGTGGATACAATGGATCAATGTTTGTCTTAACATCTCCTTTGTGGTTGTGCTTACCAATGGTGCAAGTACAAGAATCTTTTATCTCCATAAAGGACTCCGCCAAGCCGATCCTTTATCACTTTTACTTTTTCTCGTAATCGTAGAAGGTTTTAATATGATCTTGCACAAAGCTACTTTTCTTGGGTGGTTGAAAGGAATTCATTATGGCTCAACCGTGTCTACACACTCTTTATATGCTGATGATGCCTTGTTCTTTGGCGAGGAATGCTTGGAAATGTTATGACAATGAAGGGGATTCCCAAACTTTATGAACTGATGTATGGCATGCGCATCAAATTTGCGAAGAGTAGCTTGCTTGAAATCAATCTGTCGTCGGATCAAAGTCTGAAATTTGCATCTCATTGGCACTACGCAGTTATGTCCCAACCTTTTTTTTTTCCAGCCTTTCAAATATCTTGGCGTGCCTATAGTTTGTAATCCGAGCCATGTGAAGAGATGGGAAAGGATCGATGGAAAATATTGGAAAAATTCAATAATTATCATTTGGAGGCAAAGCCACATTGATCAAAGTGTTTTAGTTAGCATGAAAAGTTTTCTCTGCCTTCTCTCTAAAAACAGACGAAAAAGCCTCTTCGCCGGCTCTATCATCAGATGTGTTCTTTGATATCGTTCAGGTGTGCTCGACGGTAGGACACACTCCGGTCGGGTGGTGCTGTGTAGGAAGTCCGCAAGGAGAAGGTCTGGGCTGGCCAACTCTGGTGGAGTTTCAATCTTGGCTGGAGGAACAGTTTGAAGCAGACACCACACATCTTGGTGGTGCTATGGCGTCAACGTCTTCAGCTCCAAATGGTTGCTAACACTATAACTCTGCAGCACAGTCTGGAACCAGAGGGTCCATCTAGTCCGCAAAAAGATCAGGATGGATGGGAAAAGGTCACCGGCAAGGCCAAATCACAGAACAAGGTCAATTTGGGCACGGACCAAAATGTTCAAGCCAGGAAAACACTACCGAACTACATTAAGAAGCTGAGAGCGGAATCTAATTCATACCATTTTCACTAACTTCCCGCTGTCTTGGAAGAAGGAAGAAATGTGGAACATTTTCTCAGCTTATGGTCACGTTAGTGACATTCATGTGCCTCGGAAAGATGGAAGTAGCTTCAGTTTTGTACGATTTATCAAACATTCTGTGAAACCAGATTTAATGGAGAGACTCAATTTGGGTGGGATCATCCCAGATAAAAGTGAGTGAAGCCAGAACACCAAGCTACACTGCCATAGGAGGTGATGTATCTTTGACAAGCAATACGCTACGGTAGCTGCAAAAGGAAGCAGTCGAAAGTGTACTATATGTGTCATTCAAACCTGATCCGCAAGCTATATCCTGGCTTTCAAAATGTTTAGTAGGATTGCCTGAACCAATCTTAGATATTGGTACTTTGAATAGAACTCTAAAGGAGGCAGGATATGAAGGAGGATCTACAGTTCGCTTAGAGGGAGGAGAAGTGCTAGTCAAATTGTGGTCCGAAGAGGATCAAACAAGGATGCTGAACGATCGAGGGACCTCTGAAAGCCTATGCCTTCATTCACTACGTCCTTGGAGGATAGTTAATGGCATGTTGGCACGTCCGGTATGGATTCAAATCAAAGGAACGTCACTCCACTATTGGTATGAAGGATTCTTTGCTGAAGTTGCTTCGAAGATAGGCACTCTTGTGGCTGTAGACGAGAAAATAGTACATCAACTTGAAATGCAGTATGGCAGAGTTCAGATTCTTACAAGCTCCAACTCACCGATCAATCAAACAATTGAAATAGTCAATGAGGATGAGAAATTCTGTATACAGGCGACTGAAGAACAAAATCAATACTTTCTGTCTTGGGGCAAAAGGCCCCCGGGAGGTGTGTGGCGGACAAAAGGTCAACACCGTATAATCTCTGATAACGAGTGGCCGGTGTTAAAAGCACAAAAAGATGAAGGCTACATGACAAGAAATTCATAATGAACTATAGAAGGTGGGGCGATAGGCCAAAAACCGAAAGTTGATCGGAGAACGAACAATGTTGAACTACTAAATAGGAGGAAGCACGAGTCAGAATTTCAGCTGCCAGAAGGCACAAAGGACAGGGGAAAATCAATTGACGATTCTTGCAGTGTATTGGGCCAGGACAAATCAACACTATTGAAAAGTCAACACACAACTTTACAGGAAAAGGAGATAGCGACAGAAGGTATTTCAGTGAAGGTTAATTCAGAGTCTGAACAGGTTGAGAAAGGGGAAATTCTAGTTGACGGAAATACAGACAAAGCACAATTAATTTGTAACACGTCAGCAACTTCGGCAGTAGTGGAGACTCCTACAGTGAAAGTTGACTCGAAGACTGATGCATCAAAGGAAACTCCCTTATTGGGCCCGTTCACGGCACTCTTAGCCAGCCAATACACTCTTGCGGGCCTAAGACCGTTCTCAAATTCTCTGCTTACAAGTATGGAAGCAGACAAAGTCCAGAGCCTGGAACAAATCAGCCCAATAAGCGAAACAGTTTTAAGTGAGGATGAGACTGTTACACAACGTCCAGAGCATTCTCGAGCCAATTCCCTGTTGCGGCAGTCTCCAGCTCCCCTGGATACTATTGATCATCTGCGTATCAGAAGTGATATTGAATCGGATTCCAAATTACGGGAACACTCTAGAAGAATTCAAGAATCCTTGTCTAGCCCAACTGGTGTAGGAAGTGAAGTTCATAGAGTAGAAAACGCAACGACAATTTTTGAAGGCATATATAATCTGGCACTTGAGTTGGAGGTAATTCCAAACACTTCGAAAGAAGACTTGATTCGAAGGCTAGACTACATGGAAGAAAGAAATAACATCCAGATAGCTATCCAAAAAATTCAGGAAGGAAGGTTGCAAGTGGTACCACACCAATGAGGATTATCTCTTATAATATCCGAGGTCTAAGATTGCCGAGAAAAAAATTGGAACTGAAAGATCTTATTCGCAAGGAGAGAGCTAATTTTGTGTGTTTACAGGAAACAAAATTAGAAGATGTGGATAGACAGTTATGCAAACAACTGTGGACTAAATACAATTTTGACTGGTGTTATGAAAAAGCCGAAGGCAGTGCTGGGGGGGCTCTTATGCATCTGGCAGCAAGAAGTATTTAGAAAAGAAAACTGGCGGACAGAAGATGGCATCCTAGGAATTGAAGGAACGTGGGGGGAGAAGGATGTTAAGATCAAGGTGCTTAATATATATTGCAAACGCTTCATAAGTTTCAAGAGATGGCTGTGGTCTTCCATCAAGAACATGGTAGCCTTAGATCCTATGGCTAGATGGTGCATTGGAGGAGACTTTAATGCCGTGAAGTCCAAGGAGGAACGGCGCAGCAATGGAAGTATGAACTATGCAGAAATGAGGGAGTTTGAGCTCTTTATTGAACAGACAGATTTAAAAGATATTGCAATGCAGAGGTATAGGTATACATGCATCTCCAGAGGTGGTGTGTGCTGCAGCAGATTGGATAGGTTCTTATTATCTGAATCCTGGATAGAGTAGTGGCCAAACACATTTCAGATTGGTCTGGAGAGGGCCACATCTGATCATCGGCCGGTGTTACTTAAAATGGAAGATATCAATTGGGGTCCTAAAGCTGTAAGAACTCTAAATTGTTGGGAAATGGTGGAAGGATTTTCAGACTTAGTCAAAAAAGAATGGAGCAGTTTGAAGGTAACAGGACAATGCGGGTATGTGCTTCATAAGAAGCTTAAATGGATGCGCAACAAGCTCAATGACTGGAACAAGCAAACCTTTGGTCAGATAGATCATAAAATGAAACACTTGACAGATCAGCTGAGTGCTTTTGATAGAGTGGCAGAGACGAGAAATCCAACTGAGGAGGAAAAAGAAAATAGAGTGGAAGTCTGGCATAATCTACAACACACACTATTACACAAAGGGTCTATTCTATATCAGAAATCACGTTCTACATGGATTCGGGAAGGAGATTGCAATAACAGTTACTTTCATGCAAAGGTAAAGGCAAACAGGAGGTTGAATGGAATTAGGGGGATCAATCTGGATGGCATATGGAAAGAGGAAGTTGCTGCAGTGAAAACTGGGATCACTAGCCAATTCTCAGCCCACTATGCAACAGATGAGTGGGATCGTCCAACCTTACAAGCTCAGCCAGAGGCAACCATTACAGCTGAGGACAATGATTTCCTAACTTCCTTCTTTTCTGAGGATGAAATTCAAGAGGCGGTGTGGAGTTGTGCACCTAATAAAAGCCCGGGACCGGACGGTTTCAATTTTCATTTTATCCAGAAACACTTGGCAGTGTTGAAACAAAACTTCATAGCCTTCATCCAAAGCTTTTACAGAAATGGTCATCTGCACAAGGGACTTTGCTCAACATTTATTACTCTGATCCCCAAGATCTCTTCTCCAGTGCAGATACAACATTTCCGTCCCATCTCCCTAGTTGGCTGTGGATACAAAATCCTATCGAAATTGCTAGCAAAAAGACTGAAGACAGTGCTTCACAAAGTTATTTCAGAGAATCAATCAGCCTATTTACAGGGGCGCCAAATCTTGGATGGGGTGCTAATAGCCAACGAAGCAATTCATTCAATGAAACAAGCAAAAAGGCCAGCAGTTGTGTTTAAAATCGACTTCTCTAAAGCTTATGACACAGTTGATTGGAAGTTTCTAAAAGCAATGCTACACAAGCTAGGTTTTTCTTCAAAATGGATAGAGTGGATATTGGAGTGTGTGTCCACACCATCAGCGGCTGTGCTGGTAAACGGAAGCAGTGCGGGGAATTTCAAAATACACCGTGGACTGAGGCAAGGAGATCCATTATTTCCTTTCCTCTTCTTAATCGTCGGAGAAGGGCTAAACATCTTGATGAAGAAGGCAGTGTCATTGGGAAAAATCTCAGGCATTAAGGTGGGAGGACTGGTAGTGTCGCATCTGCAGTATGCAGATGACACTGTGATCATAACAAAGGGTAACTCCACGAATATCTCTGCCATGAAAGGAGTTCTAAGGATATTCAAGCTGATCTCAGGATTATCCATCAACTTCACAAAGAGCAGGTTGTTTGGTGTACATGTTTCACAGGCAAGCATGATGCGTTTTGCTTCCATCCTGCAATGCAAGACTGCGACATTTCCATTCATATACCTAGGCCTCCCCATTGGAGACAATCCAAGCAGAAGGAAAATGTGGGAACCAATGTTAGAAGTGATAAAACAGAGGGTCAGGAAGTGGGACAACAAACTGCTATCACTTGCAGGAAGGATAACGCTGGCAAGGTCTGTATTGTCAAGTCTACCTACATACTATCTATCAATGTTCCAGGCTCCCAAGCAAGTTGTTCAGACAATAAAACGAATGATCAGTGTCTTCATCTGGAAACAAAGAAGTTCATCCACAAGACCAATTCAATGGATCAGCTGGAATGACCTCTGCAAAGAAAAACAGAATGGAGGATTGGGGATCAAGGATGTAACAACAATGAATAAGGCCCTACTCTCTAAGTGGTTGTGGAGGTTCAGAAATGAAGAAGATAGTTTGTGGAGCAAAGTTATCAGGTCAAAATACTTTCAAGCGCAAGATCATATATGTGACTGGAATCTCATCACTATGCCAGGTGCTCTATCTAGCTGCTGGTCTGGAATTTGGAAAACATCTAAGGAGCAGTGGTTTAATAGGAGGATCAGCTTAAACAGGGGAGCTGGAGATAAGACCTTATTCTGGAAATATGATTGGACAGGTGGTGGTTGTTTGGCAACGAGATTTCAGAGACTCTACCGGTTGAGCAACCAACGGCATATTACCTTGGAAGAAATGTTTTCTCAACGTTTGCAGGACACACAAATGGCCTTCACTTTCAGTCGTGCTTTAAGAGCAATGGAAAGAAGTTTATTTGAAGAGCTCTTGGCGCTCATACCAGTACCTATTACACAGTCATCAGCACCTGATGAGTGGCAGTGGTCAGGTCATCCGGCAGGAAAGTACACGGTTTCCTCAGCTTACAGAATTCTATGGGATATCAGTGGGCAGGCAGGGAGATCAGACAAACAACTTGCCAGAATCTGGAGTAAGTTTCCCCCTAAGCGAATCCAGACATTTGCGTGGCGATTGCTGCAACTCCGAGTGCCTTCTATTGACAATCTTGTTAGAAGAGGTATCCTTATTGATCAAACAGAGCAATTGTGTGTTTTCTGCGGATCAGCAGGAGAAACTATCTCTCATCTTTTCTTAACCTGTGATAATGCCTACGAAATTTGGTCATCCGTCTATAAGTGGTTTGATTTACTGTACATTGGCCACAACAACATCAAGAGGCACTTTACCATTCACATGGGATTGATGAAAGGACGGATAGGTGAAGATGCCTGGAAATCGATCTGGCATGCCACAGTGTGGACAATTTGGAAGGAGAGAAACATGATCAGGTTTGATGCAATCTCAGGGCCGGAAACTCCAGTGGATTGGATCAAGCTTCAAACATGGTTCTGGCTTTCTGCGCACAGCGAACCATTCCGTGGGGTCAACGTTTCTGATTGGATGCGGCTGCCAAGATATTGTTGTCCTATTATCTTGATATGAATTAAGTAGAACCTAGCAGCAATTTGTGCTTTAAAACGTGAGGTAACCTCCGTTAACTCCTGTTGTAATAGGGGTGGAGAGCCTTTTATTGTCTTCTTTTTTTGACTGGTCAGTGACCAGATTTAATACAACATAATTACCCAAAAAAAAACTCTGAAGCACTAAACAATTATCAAACAAAGAAATTATAAGACAACCAAACAAATTCTCTTCCATCTTCCATCTCATGCAAAAAATGAAAACAAATATGATAAGAATATTGGCTTAAGCAATAAAATAAAGCTCATTTGCCGAAAATGTACTATTTAACCCAAACTAACTTTATGCTACCTTCCCCAGTCACCTAAGAGATGTCCTACACCAGTGGCATCAACTTCTATTCCGTCTTCTGTAAATTCAAATGCAATGCAACCAATATCAACAATCAAAACACATCCGTGAAGTTTTCCCATTGTGCCGCTACCACGAGCTACCACAACATCATTCTCAACAAATATTTTTGTATGGCTTGGGAATATGTCTCCAAAATACTTTGACTATTCTGTTAGACAACGGAAGAATATGCATTGACCATAAGAAAATTGGACAGAAAGTACCTCATACAATTCATTATCCTTAGTTGATCTAATGGATGATTCACTTCTGAAACTCCTAAGCACATAACAAGAATAGCATAATGGTTCTTGCCGGCTCTAGATAAATCTCTGCTATAACATGTGTATGTGTTTCTTTTATAGCAATTTTTGCAAGTCCAATTCAAATCAACTTTATTAAGAATTCGCAAAAGAAACATTAACCATATTAGAAATCATAAAGAAGTTGATAAATTTTATCCATACGAGAAATAATCGAGAATAGTGACGCAAATTAGTTTTATTGTGAAATCTCTCTCAGGCGGTGGTCCGTAAGTAAAAAAAAAAAAGCTCCAAGAAAATAACTTTCTATCAACAAATTTGGGAGCTCTAATAATAACCCAAACTTGTGGGGACCAAAATGGATTTTTCTTTTACATGTATAAATATATATTTTTTAAATTCGTTGGGAAGGGGGGGGGGGGGGACCATGGCCCCCCGAGTCCCCCCTTGGCTTCACGGCGGCAGCCAAGCATGGTTAAAATATGGGTCGTGTCGTGTCGCACCTGGGGTCAGTTTGGACCCGCCCGACTTGGCACTTTGTTTTTTTAAACAATTAATTATTTAAAATATTAATTTTTAGCCCCAAAAGATCGCCAAAAGATCCAGAAGTCGCATTGTGGAGGAAAAATGTTGAGGGAAGAGAGCCTACTTAGAAGCCTCCATTGACTTTATGCTTGTTGTGTAAACAATGCGGGAAAAATGACCCTTATCCCACATTAATATGAATGTATTTTATACAAGTAATAAACGGATCATGCAAACCCATTATCTTTTAAGTACTAAATGGACAATGTAAAGGTTATTTTGGTAATTTACTATTAATTTTATAATATATAGTTAAAATAAAATTTTAATAATTATCTTTTAAGTACTTGCACAAAATACCATCCCTTCTAAAAATAAGAAGATGTAGTAGAAGAAGTAGAAGAAGGCCTGCGCAAAACAGGGCCTTAGTATCTTTTACTTTTCTCCTTCTTCAATTGCATATTCCTCTGTGATACTTCGCTAGCTACGCTATCTTGACAGAATGACCTGGGTAGTGTCATCTCAACAACTAAGAAAGATGAGGAAAGCTTTGGTGAGATTTGCCCAGCAAAATTACCAGCACCGCCAGGCACATTACCAATACCAGCAACGTCATACTGCTGCCCAGACTTACCATAATACCGCTAGCAGATCATGCTTTCAGTCACAAGAGCCTTCAGTCTCAGATAAGCAACCAACAAACTACAACAAAGTAGGTTATTATAAGATAACTTTCTTCATCACAAACTTCCCCCTCAACTGCCCGTATGAGCAACTACTTAGACATCTCAAGAACTTTGGAAAATGTGTGTGCTTTAAGATTGGCAGGTAAAATAGGTAATCACGATAGCCCTTTGGATTCGTGGAATACAATAATGTCTATGACGTAGCTAATCTGGAGGAGAATCTCAACGGTATATACATTGGTAGACATAGATTGCAGGCCAACCAATCGAAATATAATTCGAAGAAGATGCTTCAGCCGGTATCACATTCTAAGATGGAAAACATCAGAGTGGAATTTAGCAACCCTTATAAGGGACAATCTTTCTCTACGGCTCCCGCTTTTAGAAATCCCCAGCCACACAAATCCAAGAAAGAGCTACCACAACTCTCACGTCCTAAACCCAGGACTCCAAATCCAAATCCTATTAAGCGATTTGTCCGGAAAATAGCTAGCTCTAAACATAATATGGAATGGCTTCAGCTAGCTCAAGTTGGCCAAATGAAAAACAGGAACAAATTTCGAGCATTCCAACTGGAATCGAAGAGAGTTGGTTTTATTGGAATCACTACTAGTTACATGGGTATGGGAAAGGTAATTCTCTGGAGTAAAAATCCAGCAGATATGGCTCTCATACACAAAGCCAACAGGAGCTAGCTACTGAGTTGGATGGAAATCTCTCTAGTTCAATGGTATACCAATTAATGGATGGGAGGAAAAAGGTACTCAGGGAAATTGGAGGAATACTAGGATCTATAGTATGCA
>JAOWBN010207811.1:0-14193 GCA_028565015.1 Pinguicula moranensis | reverse complement strand
GGTGTCGGTAGAACCCGAATCCAATTTAATTGCAGTTTAATTGAAATTAGATTTAATGTGATTAAATCTAATTGGGCTTTATTTTTGTTTGAGCCCATATTATTGAGGATTGCAATTTGGGCCCTGAGGCTCAAATCAATTAAATTGCATTTGGGCCTCAAGGCCCAAATGAGGAGGTTTTATAAAAAAAACTTTAGTAACAAATGTATTGGGAAGTGAGTTAATATGTGATATGTGATATACATACAACTACTTCTTCTCTTCCGCGAGAATGAGAAACAGAGAAACAAGTTGTCTGATTTCTTGCCAAAACTCCAATTGGGAGCCCCAAGTAGGTCATTGGAAATGTAGTGGTCTTGCACCCCAGGTAAGCGGCCATGCCTACCAAGATATCCTGTTGTATGCATTATCATTGATCTTGGTTATCACTTGAAACGGTCCATATCCACGTAGCATAAGCTTTGATTTGCTCTTTTTAGGGAACCTTTCCTTTATTAGGTACAACCAAACCCAATACCAAGTTCTAAAGTAACCTTCTTACGGACTTGTTGGCTTGCTTGAAAACTTGTGCCATCCTCTTCTCGATATTTGCCTTGCTTTATCATGGATCGCTTTTACAGACTCTGCCTTCTTCTTTCCATCTAAGTTCAATCTTTCACTCAAAGGATAAAGGATTGAAATCATAAACAAGTTCAAAAGGAGATTATTGTGTTGTAGAATGAATGCATCTATTGTATGCGAACTTAACATGTGGTAGACAATCTTCCCAAGTCTTAAAATTCTTGGAGATTAAAGCACGTAATAATGTTCCTAGAATTCTATTGACAATTTCAATTTGGGAATGTCAACTAGTATAGAATAACAAGTTAGTCTTTTCCAAAAGTAAATCAAGAATTGAGCATCCCTATTTAACACAATCGTCTTAGGTACTCCATGCAATCTAACAATCTCTCTTAAGAACAAATCAACAGCATGAGAAGCATCATCAATTCTGTGGCAAGGTATAAAAAACTACCATTTTTAAAAACATGTCCACAACAACAAAAATAGAATCCCTCCCCTTCTTAGACCATGGTAACCTCATTACAAAGTCCATTGAAACATCAATCCATGGTTCATGGAAAATAGGTAAAGAGGTGTACCTATGGGTCAATCTAGATTTATCAAATTTGCACATCATGGATCTATCACGTACATGAATAACATCATGTTTCATGTTTTTACAATATAAGTGATATTGCATAACATTATAAGTCTTAGTAATTCCAAAGTGACACATTAATCCCCCACCATGGGCTTCTTTTATAAGTGGCTCTCGAGTAGAACATATAGACATGCATAATCTATTTTCACGAAAAAGAAACCTATCATGCTTATAGAATTTCTCAAAACTAACCTTCTCACACGCCATGTAAGCCTTTCCAAAATCATGACCACGTTCATAAAAGTCTTTTATATATTCAAAACCAAGTAACTTAGTTTCTAACAAGCAAGAAAGGGCATACCTGCAAGAAAGGGCATCAACAACCACATTCTCCTTACCTTTTCGTACTTTATCACACAGGAGAAATTTTCTATGAAATCGACCCACTTAGCATATCTCTTGTTAAGCTTTTGCTGCCCTTGAGGTACTTCAAGGAATCATGGTCCTTGTGGATCACAAATTCTTTTGGCTATAGGTAGTGTTGCCAATTCTCCAAAGCTCTAGCTAACACATACATCTCTTTGTCATAAGTTGGGTAGCTCAAGGTAGCTTCACTCAACTTTTTACTAAAGTATGCTATTAGATGTCCCTCTTGCATCAATACAACACCAATACCTGCACCAGAAGCATCACATTCTATCTCAAATGTTTTAGCAAAATTTGGCAAAAAAAGTAAAGGAGATAAAGATAACTTCCCCTTTATAGGCTCGAATGCATTGTCTTGCTCATCTCCTCACTTGTAGGGTGCATTGTTGTTGGTCACCACCATGAGGGGCGTGGCCAGGCTACAAAAATCACGTACAAACCATCGATAGAAGATTTCTAGGCCGTGAAAATTGTAAGATCTCCGAAAGCTATACTACGTGTCCTGATGCAAAATTCGTGCGGAAGCATAAACATAAGTGTATGTTAAGCATGCATAACAAAAATGTCAGAGACCTTTTGACCAAGTATCTTTGCTAATTTACACAACTTGATAGTATAAGGGAGAAAGAATTTGTTTACCTCTTCTAGAGCCACTAATTCACGCAAGAAAGCTCTTTCCGTTGAGGTGTTAAAGTGTCTACCCTCTAGAGTACTCCACATCACCACTTCCCTTGAGGTTTATACAACCAAAGTGTAAAAATTATATGTGCATAAAGAAGTGCTAACTCCAACCTTTAAGCCTTAGAAAATAGAAGGAAACTTGTTCAAGTTTTGGCCCAAAAAGTCCAAGTTTTTCTCGTGTAGAGAATGCAAATAAGGATATGAAACTTCTCAACGAATTTTCAAAGGGCTTAAAGCTCGACCAACTCCACATATTTGTGATAATATTGAGATATTTATATGGGTGGTCATAAGTCTAAAATGTCAACACATGTTATAGCTAAAGGCAGACATTTAACCACAGTTTTACATGTGTTATAAATTGACACTTCATACTTATGTGTCATGTTTTTGTAAAATCCTTCTCCATTAGGTTTCTATAACCCTCTACACATGTGAGGTCGTGCATAGCATGTATCTATAACCCCATAATGTCATACAAGTCCTTGAAGTTTCGAAAACTTCAATTTGGCCCCTATACTTTACCTTAATCACATTTTGACCCCTCAGAAAATGATGTTAATGTGTGTGACCCTATAGGTTCTCAATAAGTTGGAAATGGACCTATAATGAACATAATAAAATTATTATTAATGAATTAAACACTTTTAATTCATTATTCTTTAATTATAGTCCATAGACCATTAGTGACCTCTAGTAAGATATCATGGCCCTCAAGCATTTAGAATAGTCATAGAAGGAGACTATCCTTTCAAGAATTAGTTCTTGTGTAGTTGATATTCTTTCACCAATAACATATTCCTAATATTGTATATTGAGGTTATTTATCACCCTCATTTATATACGTAAGTTTTCTTATACCGGAAGTCATGATTATTAATTTCTAATTATAAACTCTTTCTAATTAAACTTGTGCTTTGCAAAGGCTAATATGACTTCTTATAGGTGGCAATATAATTATCTTCTCCTAACATTGTAGGAGCGGTGAATCCTTTATCGGTCACTCATAATCTTTTCTTACTTTAAACCATTCCCTAGACTACCCATTGTTACCCATTAGTATAACTCTGAATAGAATCAAAAAATAACATCCATACTCAAGATCTCTATATGGTGATCTCAAGTCTAAGGATCACTTACACAAACTATTCTTTACAGTATCATCCATTGAAAATATGGTGATATTTATGTGGGTCAATCTGATGTACTTGTCAACTACAAGCATCCATGTTGCTAGCTTAAGTGTCATTACACTATAGTTGAAGAGATGAACTATTTCCTTCAAAAGGAATTGGCAGAGAACATGCTAACCTATCCGTATGAATGATGCTTTGTCTCACTAATACGATGGTTAGGGACGTTTAGTATTGATAACTTTAATTAGAGTTGTCCAATCATCACAACTCTTTGTGATACACTCTATATTATCAATGCTAGACTTCAATATTTTATATGTTATAAATAAACAAGTAGTGAAGGTTGCTACAATCATATATACAACATTAAAGTGTCAATACATAGGCGTAAGGACATAACACTAACACCCCCCTCATCAAGATTTTTTTGTTGTATTGTTGATGTTACAACAGAGCTTGTGGATGCCCCGCCCCCCACTTTATGTTTACCAGATGTATTACCAGTTAACCTTTGCAATCATTTGCACCTCCTTTAACACTCCTTCTTGCGCCTTGCTCTTGGCCTCCTGTGCTAGCTATTGCTCTCAAGGTTTCTTAGGAAATTTAGCACGATTTGCCTGCAATCTATAGGAACCTATCCAAACATTATTGAGCTGGAGGAGTAGTGTGTCCATGTCTTCATCTTTGTCAAAGGAGACGAAACCAAAAGGAAGTCTGTTCACACCAATCTTCCTACCACAAAGACATCCTTTAGATTCCCTTACTTTTTCAGCAGGTTTTGTAGTTGTTCCTTCCCGCAGTCCCAAGGAAAATTTGTGATGAAGATAGTCTTGTTGATTGAATCTACCTGATGTTTTTTCTTTGGCAGAGTATCTGTGTGTTTCAGATTTGGGACAACTCTTGGACCAAGTCGTTGAAGGGCTGGAATAAGATTTTGAGGGATGGAGTGCTGCGTGTTTTGGGAGAATTGAGCAGGCATAATATATTTCCCTACCTTTATATCCACTTTGCGCAAGCGTCTGGCATGTTGCGCTGGTATAGACCACTCATTGATCATGTTGTTTGTCTTGGTTGGCTTTTGTAGCTTGTTGGGTGTAAGGTTAGTAGAGGGAGGTTCTTCATAGTTTGTTTGTTCCCAAAGGTACGTGAGGCAGCCCCGGGGAAGGAAGAGTGGCTGGTTTGAGGCCGGTTAGCAAGTTGGAGGTTGAAGGTGAAATATTGTTCATCTCGGCGGGAATCGCCTCTATGGAGAGAAATCTCGAGAATCTTGAAAATATGTTTTAAATTTTATTTGTTATGCATGTTTAAGTTATTTCTTCTCCCTTGATGTTTAAGTTGTGTCAATTAGCAAGGTCCATCGGAAAAGAATTCTGGATTATTTTTGCGATGAATATTTGCACACACAATTCTTTATGCTTCTGCATACAACATGCTTCATGACACATAGCATAGATTCTAGAATTCCTTCAAGTGGTATCAGAGCCATCTTGCAACGCTAATAAGTTCATGTGCAAGCATGTGTTTCTTGAAAGATTTGCTTCTCAAACTCTTAAGTTTTGTTGTGGACCGAAACTTAAGATTTTGTGGAGAAAATTGTTGTAGTGGCTAAATCCATGGTTTGGTTCCTCGTTGATGTATTAGAAGCATAAGTAATTTCTCACATACAACTAAATGTTAAGCCTTCAAAAAGTCCCCAAACCATAGCCATTTTATGCAAGAAGTTGTTCTTGCATGCTACTTTAAGTTCAAGAATATATTGCATGTAATGATTCTTTGTTGTATTCTAACCTTACATACTTTATTTAATATTGAATTAAATATGATAAATGGTGGTTGATCATGGACTAGAGCCCAATAGGATTGTGCTTATTGTAATAATTGTTATTACTTAATTCTTAGTTGAATGGATGTAATAGTTACATAGGTATTTAAAATATGGCTTGCATGCCATGTCTTATTATAATAATTGTTATTGTAATAATTGTTATTACTACATTCTAAACATCTTTTTAAGAGAAATTGGGAAGAGTGATTTTTGGGGGTTACATTTGGGAAAGTGAGATCTTACTAAATCTATTTTCTGCTAGTTTGTTTGTTTATGGTGCAGACAAGAGCGATGGCAAAGAAAGGAAACCACCATGTATCTGAGGGCGAAAGGTCGATAGCCACAATAGTGGAAGACTAATTAACAAACTTGGAGAACACGTTCAGGGATGACAAGCCTACTATAGAGATGACTCCGAGGATTTGAATACAGACTAGGCTACCCGCATCAGGGGCTGCAACCCTCGATCCCCCCCCTTCGAGACCGCAGGAATGGCCCCCTGGAAACAGGGTTGTACACGACGAGGATGAGGATCTCCATGTTGATGGTCGGGATTAGACTGAGGAGCGAGATTCTTTGAGGAATATCAAGTAGACCATTCCATAATTTGGTGGTAAGCATGACCCTAAGGGTTTCTTAGTTTGGCAGGAGCGAATGGAGCACATCTACTTGGTGGAGGAATATCAAGGTGAAGTTGGCTATTTCTGAGTTCAAAGACTATGCATCTACTTGGTAGAGGAATTTGAGAAGGACTAGGGAACGCGATCATGAGGCACCGATTGAGACATGGGGAGCTCTTATGATTCACATGAAGAAAGCTTATATTCCGAGTTCCTCCACTCACCAATTGAGAGGACAGTTGCAAGACCTTTGCCAAGGTACTTATCTCGTTTAAACTGAAAGCAGGTGTATAGGAGGATGAGGAGGCCACTAAGGCTCGATTTATATATGGCCTATTGAGGAGTTGGTAGCTTATGCAGAAACAATTGAGCGCCAGCTCAAAGAATTAGCTCCTTGTCATGCGAAAACTGTTGTATCTGCAAGGAGAGGGGCCAGCCGTTGGCCCCGAAAAGGCACTTCAGATCTTGATCAGAAGGTAAAATTTCATAATTCTAACTTTAATCCTTCTCGAAGGAATTTTCAGAATGCTGCAGATGAGTCACAGTCAGCCCGAAAGCCCAACCCGTCGAATTCAGGGAGTTCTAGTTCAAAAATTAAGTGTTTCAAGTGTCAAGGATACAAACATATGGATGCCTCATGTCCTAACTGTAGGATCTAACGGCTCGATTTCTAAAATTTATGAATGTGTTCACATTCAAACAAAATTTGAAATCGAGACCAAATACGTGTTTAATTCATGCTCATGATTCAAGGGATAGCTTACTAACCTCGATTGGGCGGAAAATTGAATATCTCACCGGAAAATCGAAGACCCGTGCAGAATAAATCGATCAAGAGGTTCATGGAAATATCCAATGGAGGAGATTCGCTACCGGAGCACTCCCTGACTGGCTAAAGGGCTGCGAGACCCAACGGGCCAAAAAAGAGCACTGAGCTCGACGGATTCTTTTCCTCGAGCGAGTTCGGTTTCTCGTCAAAGTTTTCGGTCGGAAGTTTTCATCTGGAAAGTTACGGAAATCTCATCTCCTCATTCGACCGAGTCGCTGCCTTATTTATCATTGATCTGGGCTCAATTAATTTTGAGCCCAGTTAACACAATTTTGAGCCCAATTAACACAACTAGCAATACATTATGATCTGATTTAATATGGATACATTGTGATCCTATAATGCCATTAGTATTAATTCTTTCGTCACTTAATATCCAATAATTTATGTCAAGCGTAGGAATGTGTCATCCTTGACCATTAATCACTTTTTCGATATTTCAGTAAATAATTGTTAATATGTGACTATCTCATATCACAAATGCATACGTAACAATTATTACTGCATCAAGGGGCCCATGGATATTAATAATCTCATCCAATATGAGATCGATAAAGTATCATTTTGGTATTCCATACCTTCCAGCATGAATCGTGTATATTCGGGAAACTTACTATTGTGACCGCTCGGTCAAAAGAGGTATTAGATAACCCCACGAAATACACATTCATCACCCATAGTTATGAATATCTCAGATAACTGAATTAATACTATATGACTTTGCTGATGACACAAACACAATCAATCCAATAAGTCAATATAGGTCGAGTCCAATATTCATGTACTCCGTACAATCATATTTCACGCAATTAAATAGATACCTCTTATCAATGATATGTGAAACATGATCATGCATTAATCCACATGCTAGTTGATTTAGTCTTCTAGTTGTTCCCTTGATAATGACTTTTAGGACTAGGGACTAATTTAGAATTTGATAAAATTGTGGAGAGTCATCAACCCAAATGATCAATAATATATATATATATATACAAAACTCAAGGAACAAAATGATTTTCATAATTCAGTATACATGAAACTAACAAGAGCACAATGCCCTAGATCACACTAACTAACAATCTCCCACTTGAACTAAAGCTAATCAGGTACCACGTACCAAGCCCTATAGGTTCATATACAAAAATATATCAGCCTGAAAGCCAAGCCCTCATGTAGCGTATACCCATAGCACCAACATGTCTCTCATGTTGCGCCAGGGGAAGTGGTTTTGTCAGCGGATCAGTTGTGTTGCTGTCCGTACCTACTTTACACATTCTGATGTCTTTGTTTTTAACAAAATCCCAAATCACGTGATACTTCTGTTTGATGTGCATATTGCGCTTGCTGGATCTGTAATACTTCGCATTTGCAATTGCTCCGATGTTGTTGCAATAAAGCTCCATCGCATCAGCAATGCTAGGAACAACACCAAGCTCATCAACGAATTCGCATATCCATATCCCTATTTTGCCTGCCTCGCAAGCAGAAATGTATTCTGATTCAACAGTGGAATCAGTCGTACATTCCTGTTTGGAACTCTTCCAACAGACGGCACAACCATTAAGCATATACACGTAACCTGTCTAAGATTTTGAATCATTCTGGTCAGTTTGGAAGCAAGCATCACAGTACCCTATACATGTGAGACACTCCTCACCACCATAGATCAATATCAAATCTTTAGTCCTTCTCAAGTACTTAAGGATATTATTAACCGCTGTCCAATGATCCTTCTCGGGATCCTATTGATATCTGCACGTTATGCTCAAAGCATAAGACACATCAGGGCGTGTACATAACATGTCATACATTATTGATCCAACCACCAATGCTTAGGGAATTATGCTCATCTTCTCTCTTTGCTCACGTGTCCTGGGACACTGAGACGTACTGAGAGAGATACCTTTTGACATAGGTAGGAAACCTCTCTTGGAATCCTGCATGTTGAATCTCTCTAACACATTTCCTATGTATGTACTCTGACTCAAACCTATGAGTCTCTTTGATCTATCTTGATAGATCTGGATACCTAAAATATAGGTAGCATCGCCCAAGTCTTTCATTGAAAATACATTACTCAATGAGACCTTGACATGTTCAAGCATAGGAATATCATTCCCAATAAATAGTATATCATCGACATATAACACCAAAAATACTATTGAGCTCACACTCAATTACTTGTATACACAAGGTTCTTTTGGGTTTCTAATGAATCCCATATTCTTGACCTCGTCATAGAACCTCATGTTCCAAGTCCCAGATGCTTGATTTAGTCCATAAATGGACCTATTAAGCTTGCATACATTTTCAGCTCTTTTCGGATGAACAAAACCGTCAAGTTGTACCATGTACACATCCCCTTCGAGAACCCGGTTTAAGAATGCAGTTTTGACATCCATCTGCCATATTTCATAATTATGAAATGCAGCAATAGCTAAAAGGATCCGAATAGACTGAAACTTAGCCACTGGTGCAAATGTTTCCTAATAATTGATCCCTTTGATCTGAGTAAACCCCTTAGCCACCAAACGGGCCTCGTATACATTTAGGTTGCCATCCATATCAATCTTCCTTTGAAGATCCGTTTGTTTTTGACAGGTTTTACCCTATTGGGCAAGTCAACCAGATCCCACACATGGTTGTCTTCCATGTATTGCAATTTGGATTTCATGGCTTTTAGCTATTCCTCGGAATCTTTTTGTGACAATGCTTCAGTATAAGTCATGGGATTGACATCACCAGTAAGTAATATCTCATGTAGTCTTATGTACCTCTCAGGTTCTCGGACTACTCTCCCTTACTTTCTAGCAGGTAGTATAACTTGTTCCATAGCATCGCTTGGAACTCGTTCGACTTCGGTGTGACCAAAGTATCTGGTAGTAGATCATCTCGAATTTCTTCAAGAATGATCTTGGTCCTACTACTTTCCTTGGAGAGGAATTCCTCCTCCAAGAATACACTATGTCGAGCAACAAACACTTTGTTATCCGACCTTTGATAGAAGTAGTAACCCTTGGTTTTCCTCGGGTATCCTACAAAGAAGCATTTGTCAGATTTATGACCAAGCTTGTCAGGCATCAAATGCCTAACATACGCTTCACAGCCCCAAATCTTGAGATAAGACAAGTTAGGAACTCTTTTCTTCCATATCTCATACGGATTCTTATCCACTGATTTGGTAGAAACTCTATTTAAGGTGAACATAGCCGTTTCAAGGGCGTATCCCCAAAAGTATAAAGGTAATTCCACACGACTCATCATCGACCGTACCATGTCTATCAAAGTAAGATGCATTCGGACACACCATTCTGCTGCGGTGTTCCAAGTGCAATCAATTGGGGGACGATTCCACAGTTTTTAAGATGATCACGAAACTCAAAACTTAGGTACTCGCCACCACGATCCAATCACAGTGCCTTAATCTTCTTCCCAAGTTGATTTTCGACTTCATTCTGGAACTCGTTGAATTTTTCCAAGGATTTAGCCTTGTGAATCATCAGATACACACCCATATCTACTGAAATCATCAGTAAATGTAATGAAGTACGAATACCCACATCGTGCACTTGTGCTCAGAGGACCACACACGTCTGTATGCCCTAATGCTAACAACTGAGTGGCTCTCTCGGCAACCTTGTTAAAAGGTGCCTCGGTCATCTTCCCAAGTAAACAAGATTCGCACCTATCAATTGACTCCCAGTCAAAACAATTCAGAAGTCCAGTTGTGCGGAGCTTCTTTATGGGATTCTCGTTAATATGACCTAAGCGACAATGCCATAATAGGGTTGAGTTATCATCATTTGATTTGAGTCATTTAGTATTCACATTATATGTGGGGATTCCTTGTTAGTCACGTAAAAACAATTTAATAATGGAACACAAGCATAACATAAACCATTCCAAAAAATGGTACAAAATATGTTCTCCATGACAAACTTATATTCCATAGAAGTAATTCGAGATACAGACATAATGTTTCGGCTAGCACATGGAACATAACATACATTCAAAAGTTACATCTTATGCCCACTAGACAATAGCAATTCTAAGTCCCAAACTGCAATGACTGAAACAAAAATGCCATCACCGGACTTAAATTGCACATGGCCTTTCAATAGCTTTCTATGTCTTCTTAGTGTCTGCATATTAAAACAAATATGAGCACCTGCTCCTGAGTCCACGACCCAAGAGGTAGAAGATGAAGCAACAAAATTTATTTCAACAATGTGAATACCTGAAGCAGATGACGTTACCAATGCCTTCTGTTCTTCTAGGAACTTTAGAATGACCATTTAAAGTGAAAGAAGCATACAATGTCCGGAGTAGGTAATAAAACCCTTTTAGGCTTAGGCTTGATTTTACTCAGTCGGAGCCTTGCCCTTGTCTTTTACCTTTTTCTGGCCCTTGAACCTATCCCTTTTCTTTGTCTTACCCACCCTGCTATACCCTGACACTGATAATACATCAGGAACCCACCTCACATATGTCTCATCCATCGAAATCTTCGAATGCAACTCATTCAACGGCTTCACAATTTCCGTCATGTTATAATTCATTATAAACATTGAAAAGCTCGGTGGCAGAGAATGTAATATTAGATCAGTGCAGAGTTCTTTGTCGATGGTAGAACCCAACTTCTCAAGTTGTTCTATTAAACCCATGATTCTATAAACGTGGGTACTGACCGAGGGTCCCTCAGCCATGCGACATTCAAATAGTTCTTAAGCCACACAATATCTTTCACATTGCTCCTGCTCTTGAAACATATTCTTGAGCTCGCGAATCATATCATATGCTTTCCAACCTCAAAACGATTTTGTAGATCAGGAATCATGTATACGAGCATGATGCAGCTAACCTCTTTTTCTTCATCAACTTTCTTCTCATACTGTTCCATCTTAGCACGAGAAGCTGTAATAGGTGGAGGTAAAGGAATAGGTACATCTAGGACATGACCCTTCTTTTGATGTTTCAGAACAATTTTCAGGTTACGGTACCAATCAGTGAAATTGGAACCGTTGAATTTGTTTTGTTAAATTATAGATGCGAGGGGATATGTGCTCAGAGTATTGGTTGTCATCATCTACAAAACATCAGACAAAATGCAGAGATTTAGTTCAGTTTCATTTTGTGTGTTCAGTTCAATAATAGTATTGAACCCTACTACATATATGATTGTATCCCTGTATGCAGTAGGCCCGGGATCCACATTTTACCAGGCCAATCCAGCATCGACATGACTTGGAATGGATTTATTTAGGTAAACCACCCCCGGTTAATCACATGCCTCGCATATGACTCTCGGTTTGTTAACGACACCTCGTGTATTGTTAACACTTTGCACTAGGGCTCGAACATGGTCCAATAGCCCTATCAGACAACCTATCCTATATGCCCCGCACGACCTCATCTCCTACAGGATACAAGGCGACGCCTACTGACTAGGTTCAACATCAACCCTATTCAAGTAATTTGAAGAGTATAGAATAGAAAGTGCATTACGTCCTAATTTGTTTTCTTGTTAGGGACAATTCGCGCTTTGAAAACAAGTTAATTCAGATTAATAGTCAAAGGCACGAATAAAGCATTTAAATAAATGCATAAAGAAAAAATCACATCCAATGCAATTATTTCTATTGCGCAATATGACATCTTCAATCTTGGAGTGTCATCTACGTGGCCAAGGCAACTCCACGAGCAGTTGGATGCCGCTTCGAGACTTCATGCCATAAACTCGAACTAACAAACTAACTACCCGGCACAAAAGCCTCTAATATTGGCATATACAAGTTGCCAATTGAAATGGCATAACATATTGCCATAAATTAATAAATGGTATAACATATCTCCATAAATTAATAAAGACTCAGCAGGACAATTACAGACGATGTCATAATCTAAATAATTATGTCATATCACTCAACATCCTGCAAAGTCGAGTTAACACAATCTAACACGCTATGCAAATTATTATAACTCAATTTCTCAAATTGAATATAATAAATCATATTGACTTGAAACAACGAGTCAATAATCGAATTCACGTATTTCAATTTAATTGAATATCCAAACACGAAATTCAATAATCAATTGAAACAAATAAAAACTTAATTCTCAATTGACTAATTAACATATAAAATCCTAAATTCCGAATTGAGATTTTTCATAACAATCAAGAATTAGGCATTTTGACAAAGTAATGCAATAAACTTCTAACTAAGCTATCCCATAACTTTAATTGCATTAATTGATCACTAATTAAACACAGTTAGATCGAATTTGGCAAAATTCCAAAAATTTCAAATTTCAAATTTGGGGCTTTTCAAATTAATGTATCAAACTTGCAATTGATCACACCATATTTCAATTCACATCCAATTTCATAATTTCAACACCTAATTTTATCAAATCAATCCAAAATTGAAAACCCCTAAAACTAGGGTTCTTGATCAAATTGTGATTTTCAATTCCAAATGTAATTAAGCATCTAATCATGTAATTCACTCATCTAATTACGTAATTAACCACCAAGTGAACCAATTCGAACGAATCAAAATATTTCAAAACTATGGTTCATAAGGCACGTATGGGATTTTCCAAATTCACTCGAATTGTAAGCCAAATCCGTGAAATCACAATCATAGAACACGAATTACACATAATCCAGGCTCCGATACCAATTGTAGGATCTAAGGGCTCGATTTCTGGAAATTGAGACCAAATACATGTTCACATTCGAAACAAACTTGAAATTGAGACCAAGTACGTGTTAAATTCATGCTCATGATTCAAGGGATATCTTACTAACCTTGATTGGCCGGAAAATTGAATATCTCATCGGAAAATCAAAGACCGGTGCGGAAAAAATTGAACAAGAGGTTCACGAAAATCTCCAACGGAAGAGGTTCCCCACCCGGAGCACTCCCTAGATGGCTAAAGGGTTGCTAGACCCAATGGGCCGGAAAAGAGCAGCGAGCTCGACAGATACTTTTCCTCGAGCGAGTTCGGTTTCTCGTTAAAGTTTTCTATCGAAAGTTTTCATCTGGAAAGTTACGAAAATCGCATCTCATCATTCGACCGAGTCGCTGCCTTATTTATCATTGATTTGGGCTCAATTAATTTTGAGCCCAATTAACACATCTATTGGGCTCGAGTAAGACTCGAGCCCAATACACAATTCAAGCATTTTGGGCTCAATCTCATTGAGCCCAATTGAAATAAATTGTAATTGGATTGGGTTCGGGTCCCACCTAAACCCAATTTACTTTCGTCCATAAAACCCATCAATTATGTCTCAAATAATTATTTTTTAATTCTTCAGTTCGCCAGATAGAACGACCTAGTAGGATCCATATCTAAATCGGTACTATCATAAGTGACATCTAGCAATACATTGTGATCCAATTTAATATAGATACATCGTGATCCTATAATCCCATTTAGTATTAATTATTTTGTCACTTAATATCCAATAATTAATGTCAAGCGTAGGAATGTGTCATCCTTGACCATTAATTATTTTCTTGATA
>JAOWBN010207800.1:0-14193 GCA_028565015.1 Pinguicula moranensis | reverse complement strand
AAAAATGATATCAATAAGTTGATAGTCATGATAACGTGATTGATGTACAGCGGATGGTGGCGATGAACTGAATGCGGAGACGCTTGTGCCTACTTGATGTTAGGGGAGCCGCGTACCAGAAAACCCTTAGCTATACTAGAGGGTATGAAGGAAGGGTAGGATATGCGGTTTTCACGATCGAGGCATCACCTATTGCATTCATTTTTTTCAGTGCCAAGGATTAAGACAAGCCTAGTCTATGTTTCTTTATCTGTAATTCATTTTGTTTTTTCTCCATTCTGTATATGTAATTCGTTTTGCTTGTTCTCCATTCTGTAAATACTCTTATTACTATTATTATCAATAGAACTTAGCTTATCAAAAAAAATAAAGGTACGCCAAAGTGGTTCTAATGGCCATGTTTGTTTAACGATGCACACTCTATTGTCAGCACCTATGATAGATGCCAAAGAATGGGCCAGATTTCCAAAAGGAGTGAGGTTGAACTTTTTGATGTATGTGGACTTGACTTCATGGGGCCATTTACAATCTCAGTTGGCCAAAAATATATATTGGTTGCAATGGATTATGTCTCCAAATGGGTGGAAGAAATAACCACCCCAACAAATGATGCAGCAGTTGTACTAAAGTTTCAACGCAATAATATTTTTTCAAGATTTGGTATACCACGATGTATTGTAAGTGATGGAGCGGGTCATATTTCTGTAATAAACCATTTGAAACATTGCTAAGAAAATATGTAGTTTGTCACTGCACTGCCTTGGCATACCATCCACAAACAAATTGTCAAGCCAATATATCAAACAAGGAAATCAAGATGATATTGGAAAAGACAGTGACTATATCCACGAAGGATTAAGTACTCAAGTTAGATGATGCACTTTTGGTGTATAGAACTGCCTATAAGACTCCCATGGCATGTCCCCATATCGTTAAGTATATGGGAAAGAATGTCACCTCTCTGTGGAACTTGAACATAGAATTTATTGGATTATGCACAGCCTAAACTTCAGCATGAAGGTTGCAAGTGACAAGAGGCTACTCCAAATGAGTGAGCTAAATGAGCTAAGGAAAAATGCTTGTGAGAATGCCAGGATTATAAAGATAGAACTAAATCCTAACATGATAAACATATATCCATATGATACTTTTATCTGGGACACAAGGTATTGTTATTTAATTCTAGACTCAAACTGTTTGCAGGAAAGATGAAGTCCAAATTTTCTAGACCATTTGACATCACCAAAATGTTCCCATATGGAACCATTGAGATTGCTCATCCTGACAAGGTACTTTCAAGGTGAATGGACAAAGATTAAAATCATATGAATATGAAGACTCAAACCAGGAGACGTTGACAACCTCAAATCAATGTTTAAGCTGAGAAATGTCAAGCTAATTACATTAAAAGAGAGCTTCTTTGGAGGCAACCCAAGGCCCTTTTTAGTCGTTCAGGGACATAACCCCAACCCTTCTATTTATTTTAGCTTGGTTGAATTAGTATCGTATGTTGATCCTTAAGTTTGGTAATGGGCAACTATATGTCCATACATGTCACTTATTAAACATTTTGTTAGCTTACGACTTTTGATTTATTTAGGCATTTTGAATTTAAACAGTAGTCACCATCCTTTAAATGGAATTGTTATTATGTGTAGGGTGGACATTTTAGTTCAAGAAATGCAAGGACATAGAGAAGTAACTGTTGTGGAACACAACACCTATTCAGATCAAACTACCCACATACTGATGAGATATTTATCTGAATTTAGCAGCCCACAAAAATTGACCCTCACACGTACAAATATAAAAGGCTACAAATTATCCCGCCTCCTTACACAATTCTCTTAGCAAAAATGACAACCATGTCCCTCTAAAGAAATGGAAGAGGCGTCATTCTCTTAGGATTCAACCAAGCAAACATTCCCTTTCAAGTTTCGAAGGAAGTACAACTAAGTCTGAACTCTCTCTGTTCAAGTTTTCATATGGGGGCTGTTCCTGAGAAATTTCTGAACAATCATGCTAAGGAGTTCTTTGATTCCACTGTGAGGGTGATGGATGTCATTAGAGAATTAGTATTTTCTTTGAAAACTATGCGTAATATAAGAAAATCTATTAAGGATAGGTACTGGACATAGTTCTTGCACACTTTGGGCGAGTATGCCTCAAATTTGGTGCAATAATTTTTTGCACATCTAGGAACCATGAATGATGGAAAGTTCTATGTTCAGGGAATTTTAGTGCCCTTTAGCATAACTGAAATCAACCAAATCTACAGCCTGATTTACTTAGGAGAGCATGAGTTTTCACAGTTTAGTGGAGGATACCCTGATCTAGCAGATGTGGCCCAATTCTTATATGCACTGGGAATGATTTAGAAGATGTCCACAGGCAATCAGTCAATTATATTGGGAGTAAAAAAAATTCTGCCAGGCTATTGTCCTTATGTGACATCTCTTTGTTTGCACAAGACTGACCTACCACACATACTGGAGATATCAAATTGTAGCGCCTGCTGCTTATTTATGCCATTTAAACGAGACACATCATCAATGTGTGCAAGGTCATCTACAAAGATATCATGGAGAGTCTGGCTTCCTTGAAAAAGCAACCATATTCACTACACTTTCCCTCACTGATCGCGCCATGTGTTTGAAGGTTGATGTGGCTTTTGGTGGATGATGAGAAACTGTTCCCTCGAGCAATGGATATAGGACAAGGACTGATTAGCAAGTTAGGGGTCTATTCTGACCGCAAATCCATCAAATCTAAGGCAATACCCAATCCCTCCAATGTGTCCAAGGCAAAAGAAAAAGGTAAAATTGTAACATTTTCTCTGCCTCCATAGGAATCAAGCTCGGGACCTAAGACGTACGAAACCTCTGAACCAACGGCAACATAGTGGGAATCCTTCAAGGATCATACATGTCGCTATGTTGCTACACTCTATACAAACATTTTTCTGATGTCCACAACTAAGGAGATCCAGTATCCAATCAGCCCGTAGCCAATATCTCTCAAGTTCACTCCACCAGCACCACCTGGTGAGGCTGTTGCAGGAAACGGGGATGTCGAAGATGAAGATGAGGATGAGGATGAGTATAGAAAGCGCAAGTACAACCTAGTGGGATCCAACTCCGACTAAGAATGAAGCATGGCTCTGCCTGCCTCGAGGGATTGCTTTCCTTTCCTTAATCTATTCTATATCCACTGGGGCAGTGTCTCGTAAGTTTGGGGATGGGTTGAACTGTTGAACTGTTGCTTTCCTTAGACTATTGCTTTTAATGCTTTCCATTGTTTCTTACTCTTTTCTTATGAACTCTAAACTATCTTTCATTGTTGAACTATTTATTGTTGTTATTTAATCTATATTTGTATGTGTAATTAGATTTTCTAGAAGTTTAGGCTGCGCCAAGTCATCACTAAACTTTAAAATAACATAGTAGAAAAGAGCATAGAAATGAGGAAAGCATTGTGGGGAAGAGATTTAAAAACAAAAAAATATATTTAGTGGGGAATTTGAACTTAGGCTTTGATTGATTAAGTATACCAAACAATTTTTCGAATACAGATTAACCCCTCTAAGCCTAAACCAAGAACAGGACAAGTTATGAATAGGAAAAGGCAAAAGAAAAAAAATTGGAGGAATAGCCGCAGAAATTTAACCATTGTAGCATTCATTCTAGAGATTAATACAAGAATAATCAACATTCACCATGCATAGGAATGCTTGATGTATTATGTATTATCTTTTTTAGAACATGTAAATAGCGGTTGTTAAAATGAAGTTTATCCTAATTGCTGACAGTCTTGGCATGACAAAAAAATGAGGGAGATGAAGGGGAATTGAGAAATTGATTAAGATAAATTCCCAATCTTAGTTTGAATTACGGAGCCCTCATCTGAAAAATGAGAGAATCCCCATATGCTTACCTCAACCAACTCCTATAAACAAAGTGACTCAAAGATAGTGATAGCCGCGAGCAAAGAGAATTAACCCATTACATGCATAATTATAGGTTGTATGTGCATATGCTTGTACTTATCCCAAAAAATGTGCATATGCATGAGCAGGACATATTTGCTCGAAGACAAGAAAGGATTTAAGTTTGGGGATACTTGATTAGCAAATTTATACCTATTTAAGGTAGATTATTCTGGTCTACTTTGGTTCAATTCTAATTGGGGAACGTACTTTATATATCCATTTCTCTTGCTTTGACAGGAAGTGCTCATTTGATGCATATTAAAGGACAATGAAGAACAAAATGCCATAGAGCTAGAAGTCTTGCCCCATGAATCCGAGTCACGACCCCAACTTGCTATGAATGATTATGCATGGTGGTGCCTAAACACATCTAATGTGCACTAAACTTTTTAAGCGAACGATTTTGCCCTCATTTTGGGTCCAAGCTTCTGATGGAAGCTACCCAATGTAATATAAAAGGCACAAGAACATTCAAGAATGAGAGGTTGGGAGGAGTTACAGAGACCCAAAAAACAAGGATTTTGGGGCAACGCCTATGAAAACAAGTGGAAGGGAATTTATTTCAACATCTTTGTGTGGCTATGTTGAACACTCATTGTTTGTTTCTTAGTTTGGTCTTCTGCTTAAGCATGGGCTAAACCTATTTTCTAGGGCACAATGTAGCCATTGACGAACTTGGGATATCATAATATGTTTGGTTAGTTTTAACACTAACAATGTGCTTGGTTTTGTTATATGTCGTTTCCCATCTACCCTTATTTGGCCAACATTGGTAGGTGCATTAAGCACAGTGGAAGGCCGAGAGACACAAGCTATGCTAGGCATGGCAATACTCACGCCAATTGTTATAGCATGAGAATGACTATAGGATTAATGCTACCAAATGTGGATTAACTGAGAGTATGGTCTTTGGTTTAGTTAAATGTGACATTCAAGAGGTGTACATTAGAGAATTAAAGAAAGATGTTTATTCCCGAGAGAAATCTATATCCAAATAGGGGAATCCAGTCGGCACAAAGTTAGAATCTAAACATGATAAACCATTTATGAACTCTTCAAAGAAAGCCAAGTGGTGAAGTCGAGGTCCATAGATGTTCTCATCCTAGCATCTCTCCAGGCACTCTAGAATTTAGTTAGTAGCACTTTGTGTATGATCATCTTTGTTTTAAAAATATAACTTATCTAACAACTCATGAATTTGTTTGTCCAAATAGTATGAAACATGATAATTTTGGTGATTGTTAACTAAAATCCTCGTGGTTTGATACTCTCTTACACTTTATTACTTGTTCGACTTGTACACTTGTAAGATTATAATGCAACAACTTATAACCCAGTATACTTGTCTCGTTGAACAAGTATAGAACATACTTTCTGTGGGAAAAAACTATTCACTTTGGCCCACGGGTCACCTCAATCTCAAGCAAGTATTTAAGCTGCCCCAAGTCTTTCACTTTAAATTCCTTGTCAAGTATCATCTTTAACTTTTGCAATCTCACTCTCATCGTCACCGGTAATGATCATGTTGTCCACATACACTGCAAGCATCGTGATATGACTACCATCTTGCCTGAAAAACATAGTATTATATTGGTCTACTGATAACTCAGGGCAAACATAGCTTTCCTAAACCTTTTAAACAAGTTCGAGGAGATTGTTTCAAGCCATACAGTGACTTCTCGAACTTGCAGACATTACCAGCCATCTGACTAGTGCCAAAACCAAGGGGAATCTCCATGTACACTTTTTCCAACAGGTCACCATGAAAAAATGCATTTCTCACATCTAGCTAGTGTAACTTTCATCCTTTATTTGCTATAGAGATCAGGGTCCTAATCGTGCTCATCTTCACCATTGTTGCAAATGTCTTATCCTAATCAATGTCATAGACTTGACTGTATCCATTTGCTACCAGTTGTGCCTTATAGCGTTCAATTATGCCTTCCTGTTTTTGCTTCATAGTAAAAAAATCACTTACATTCAACTGTCTTCTTACCAAGCAGCAGTGGAACAAACCGCCAGGTTTTGTTCTTGGTAAGAGCATTAAGCTCCTCCATCATAACAGCTTTTCACCTCAAATCTTCTTTAGCAACCTGCCAACACTTATTGATCAAGACAATGTCTAAAGATGCATTAAATGCTCCATATTTGGGGAATATGTGAGTAGGAAACTTGTGAGAAGTATGACTCATGTTCTCGAAATGTAACGCACATACTCACGAACAATATTTGCTCAATCGGACTCCAACAAACATATCCTTTATGAGTCACTGAAATACCCACATATACACTCTTTATGGCCCACAGATCCAACTTTTCTACCCCTGACCTGTAATCCTGTACAAAGCATACACAATCAAAAGTTCTCAAGGGAATAGTGTCTCCTTTTAGACCATTCTATATTTTAAAATGGAGATTTCCAATCCAAGATACGAGATTGTATCCTGCTAATAAGAAAAGTAGTTGCAAAAGTTGTTTGTCCCACAAGTACTTTTGGACATTCATCGTGACATCATACTTTTAGTCACATAAAGAATGTGATAATTCTTTCTCTCAGATACTCTGGTGTGTATGGGCAAATGGTTTGATGTTGAATCCCCTGTGATGATAGATATTCTGCAAATGTCCGTTAGTGTAATCTGCCTCAATATCAGATTACAAGCCCTTCGCCACTGTGCCATATTGCGTATGTACTTACTCCTTTGTGAAAATCTTTAAACCAAGCAAACATATCACTCTCATTTTTCATCAGATATAACCAAGTAACACGAGAGCAACAACCAATGAATGAGACAACCAAATCCATTGAATATTGGTGGGAGACACGATGCCCATAATTGGAGTGTATCAAGTCAACCACATTCGAATTTCTACTGCTAAAGCTAACATAAGAACATCTGGTGTGCTTGCCCAACTCACATATATTACACAACAACTTGTCTTTATTAATTTTATCAAATAACCGAGGATACATGTGAAGTTGTTATCAGAAACACCAACAATCTTGGACAAAATCAGCATGATCAGAAAAACTGCTACCAGAAGTCTGCTACGAAGAATTTGAAGTTGTCAAGTGCATCAACACTGTTAAGCACATATGACCACAAGAAGGAAGAATGAGTTAGATCCAGAGTCACCAGAATACATAAAGATCACGGTAGAAAGAACTTCTTTACTGCTTGTTAGGTCCTCTACTCATGTTTTTTGGTTTGATTTAATATGTGTGTCTACCAGAGTATCATCCCTCACCATTACAAGGATAGCTCATCAAACTTAACCAAGTTGTGTACTAATTTCCCTACAATGGGAGATTGATAATGTGACAGTCATGACATTACGTTTGGTGAAAAGCGGATGATGGCGATGATTTATATGCTGAAATACTTTGCGATCTATTATAACGCTAGGTAAGCCATGTGTCAGATTACCCTTAGCTATATCATAGCGGGACACAATGGAATGACATGACAGTTAGCTCAATCTCAAAGATATTGTAAGTAGACACCTTCTAGCAGGAACATGAGTTCTTGTAATTTGTAATTTTATTTCTTCTTTGTCCTTTTGTCCTTTTGTCCTTTCTTTCTTTCTTTCTTTATACATACGTTATTTACACATAATGAATTTGGCTTATAAAAAAAAGATACAAGCGACTCAAAAGTTAGAAGGAAGGATGAACTAAACGCCTATGGTGAAATAACACCATGTCCTCTACACTGCTGTCTCCTACAGGTCTCTCCACTATGGATGAAATAGCTGAGTCCAATCTCTTTCGATCCACGTACCTCAAGCCACCATGCTATGTCCCAATCCCAAGTATCATGTCCGTCCTCTTCTCACGGAATATCATCTTGAGAATATCAAATAAAACAGTACAGTTAAGTTGGTGAACAAAGACATTTCTAGATAGAAGATTTACTAGAAAATGAGTATGTAAGACTTTAGATAAAGTCAAATTATTGGTATAGGGCATTGTACCCTTATCAACCATTGGCTGATATGTACCATTGGTTGTCTCTCAACGGACTTGTAAGGAAAACATAAGAACTGAACTCCTTAGCAGCACCCGTCACATGCTATAAGCTACAAAGTCATTGATCCAGTCTAAAGATCCAAGAGTAGGAAACGAGGTAAGGGCTTGAGTCTCATCTCCCACCATTATTACCTTTAACTCTCTTCTGAGCACCTTGAAGAATGCTTGATCATTCTTATTCGTCATCAAGGTGGTGCAATACCCTTCTCGTCCGCCACGTCTAGTATCATTCTCTTTTCTCTATGATCATAACCCATATCTCCAAACCATCCTCTTCCACTCAAATATCTCTCCCATAATAACTAAAGACAAGACTACATCAAGTGGCCTATCTCTCCGCTATAAAAGCAACTGTAAGTCTCCCCTCGTACAACAGTGGGGTTAGATGTCTTAGTTGGAGCATTCATTCCCCGTATAAGTCAGACTAAAACCTTCAGACCCTCGAGATTGAGATGACTCAAAGCCTCTAATCTTTTATCTACCACATTCTCACATTTTCTTGTCATCTCTTACACACAATAACTCAAAGATCCTCCAATCCACAACACACAACATCACAACACAACACCACTCACAATCCGCATTAACATCAAAAACCAACTCAACATTCCACAACATCAATCTTCCAATCAATAAACCACAATTTAACGCATATCCACAATCTCCTAAATATCAATCAACAACACCAACACGCACGCCTAATTGGATACTCACATTTAAGCGAACATCATCATCATCATCATTCCATTTCAACAAACACTTACCCATTCTATCAATTCAAACAAGCATACAAGCAAACAATCTATTCCTTCTTTTTTATTGTTTTTCTTCTTCTTTGTTCTTTATTTTTTCCTTTCGTTTTTCCCTTCTATTTTTTTTCCTTCCTTTTCACCAGCATTTGTTTTTGTTTTCCCTTTTCTCTATGTCATGATTTCTTCAACACTCTAAGTAGCAAATCAAAATCGCAAGACATGGCTGATAACAACTCACAAAACTTGAGCTTACAGGCCGACGAGGCCAAGGGCCACACTCAGGAAAAAAGGGGCAACAATGAACTGGGTGGAGGTGGGGCGGGGCGGCCAGGCGCTAGTTTGGGCGGTGGAGGAAGTCGTCGGCAACCAGAATTCTGGCAGCAGGGAGAGCACAGGATGGCCTAGGGTTTGAGGAATCTTAGGGCGAATTGTAATTCGGGAATGAGAAATATATTTATTGAATAATAGCCCTTAGGCTTGAATACATTACACTTATCAAATATTGCAACTAGATCCCTAGACTACGAATATAAATACCAACACTCATCAACTTAATCACTTGAGCTTTTTGCATTTATAGGCAAAATTTCCTTCTTTCTTTGGACCAGGGATCACAGCTGAAACTGGTAAAATCCAGTCCTAGTTTACGCAATATTTTACTATCCCTCCAAAACTTGAATTTTTAGCAAGAACTCAGACCAACATCCACGAATTCTCAATGCAGTGGCAGGCGAAACACAATTATACGAGGTCAGGTTAATTTTGAACACTACTTTGTAGGAATATTAAACTTTTGCAATATTTGATGAGGATAAAAGTGATCTCATTACAAAATGACTTGTATTTTGGCATAGGCCCAAATTTCCTTGTCAACACAGAAGATAATATTTCTATCTACTTTAAGGTCTTTAGTTATGCACAGATTTGCTTTGCATTTCGTTCTCCTATTTAAGAAACTATTATATATCGAACTGCGCATGAATAGATCCTGACAATATAGTCAACAAAACAGATGTTTTTAGTCCTGAAAATATGAAGCTCTGACAATTAAATTAGCTGTTTCTACTAGCAGTATCAGACAGTAGATTCCATCAGGTCTGCAACTAAGCAGGTTGAATCAAGTTTCTTTGTCCCTTTCCCCTGCAATTGAATGTTGTTTACTAGTGAAGCTGGAAGCAGAAGCAAAAGCACAAAATGTTTCTCGTAATAGATGATTGCTCACCTTGAAAGTCTGATGTGCTTCTCAAGGGCTTCTTTTTCTACAGCATCGAGAGCAAACCATTCTTCACTTAAGGCCATAGAGTCCCCTTTCCCTACATCTATTAGTTGAAGAAACAATGTTACCCGAGTAAAATTGCTGTAAGAACTATGAAAACAGGCAACAATACTTGCCTTGACGGATAACAGTGGATCTCCCCAAACAATTTAGTCCCCAGTACACCTGACCACTTCCAGCCCTGAAGATGGGTTCTACTCTAACAGCATCAGGCATCTCATAAGCTACAAATAGAGCACACTATATGATATGAGAAGATTGATGGCAGTTGCTATGCACTAATGAAAGAGCTAATTAGCAAGAACAATGACGAGGTGAGGCTACTGGAAACCATTGCAAATCCAAGTAGGATACTGGAACTGCATTGGTATCTAACGACTTACTTTTCAAAAGCATGGCTTTTAACTTAAGCACATTGGCACGGGATTGTGCTACCTCAGATTTGATATCAGTGATTATTGAGTCCTGCTCAGAATTTGAAAGAGGAGTACCATTCCTAGCAATAATTGCTTTACCAATGGCATCTTGCATTTCCTGTTTCAGAGCCTTCTCCTGCATTGAAACAAGCAGTTCAAGACGAGAGGGAATACATTCCAAAAGATATTTACTTCTTTGATTGCAATGGTTACCATTTTCATTACCTTGCCAGTTGCAGTAACAAGTTTCTGTTTCGCTTCCTTGACCATTCCAACATGTTCGGTGTTTTGTTTGTCAATCCAATCTCTTATCGTCCTGTGCACACATAAAATAGAGAATCTATAAAAAGAATGTCAGAAGATTGCCCCATAAAACTTCAGAGAAATGTAACATTACTTGGTTCCGAGAACTTCGTCGCACAGAATATTTAGAACCCTAAGCTTTTGTGAAGCATCGAAAGTCTCAGCTACCTTCTCTAAAGAATCCAAACCCCATGGTTTAAGAGCGCCTTTAGATTTAGATAAGCATTTCCTAAGTACTTGAGACCATGAGTGTTTGCCAGATGAACTAAGCATCTCACATCTAGACAAAAAGGAGGGACAATTATTCTGATGTTAAAGTTTGATTAACTGCACATTAGTTGGTAGAGGGTCATACCCCTGTCCTTGTTCGTCCTGCACAAAAGATAACAGGTTACCAATAAATTGAGCAGTCACCGAATATCTTCCTTGGCGTGAAGATCGTCCATGCAACAAGTCTCTAAGAACATTCTCAGCTTGACCTTTTCTTAAGTTAAGAACCTGTTAATCGTTAACAAAAAAGGCAATCAAATACTGATGAAGACAATACAGGTTGATACACTGGTGGGATGTTTCAAATAAATAAAAAAAGGCTGTTTCATAGAGAGAGAGGAACTACAGCAGCAACATAAGATGATTAAGTTATCAAAGAGATGTTATACTTATTATTAATTTATATGAAAAAATGAACCACAGGTGTGAAAAGAATTATGGATCAAACAAAAATGATGTCTTTAATGAACGAATAGCATTGAATAAAAAGCTGGAATTATAAGAATAGTTGGATGATGAGCAGGCAGATAAATACAACAGAACCAATTATTAAGTCAATCCACGGGCTGGGTTAAAATATAAACAAGAAAGGGAAAAAAGGCCTGGATATGTTGATGAACGGTTGTAAACAGACAAAAGCAAGATCCTTATGTTGATTCTTTGTTAAGGATCCTCTAATTGATTGAAGTACTCTATCAAGCACCATATATGGTTTGTAAAATGTAAAATTAACAAGAATGCAACAGCATGCCACTTATTTTTTAACTAAATAATGAAGACAACATTATGAGGGTAATGCAAACAAATACCACTTGCCTTTCCAAAAACGGAACAGAACTCTAGGAGTTGCAAGGCATTTCCAGCATCTTCTGCAAGTACATCAATTCCAGCTACACGATTCAACTTTGTGCCAACTGGCATTTGAATATTAGCATGAGAATAAGCAGTATGGTGCTCCAAGAACTCCTTTGCAACAGTATTACTATACCCCCCTTGGCTGTCAGTATCATTCTTCGCTGAGCCAACCCCTATCAACTTTTTAGGTTTCTTCTGACCACACTGAACGTAAGACTTCAAATTCTTTTGATTGCATATGACATCATTCTCTACATCAGATCTCCCATGTTTCATCTTCTTGCACTTCTTTTTACAGACACTAGAACAACTCTCATCATTTGATAATACATCAGTATGCCTGTTACATTCATGGATATCCTCAATAACTTTCTTCTTTCCTGTTCTCTTATTAGTGGCCTTTATTTTTGAAGAGCCATTATCATCTATATTGCCACAGCGCATCCCCTTGCCCGCCTGGGAGTTTTTTAAAACATCCTTTGACATCTCTCCCTCTACTTTTCTATCAAAAGTACTTTTGTTCGAACTCTTTCTTGTTGAAAAGTCAACAGCCTGCTAAGTTTAGGATCAGTTAGCAACACAAATTTAATAAAAACTGAAGTTCATTATCAAAAGTTAATGTTCTTGTGTAAATACAACAAACCTACCCTAAGAAAAAAACAGCAAGAACAATATATCAAGCAAAACTACCTTTTCCAGAGAATGAATCCTGCCTGCAGCAGCAGTATCATCTTTTCTACACTCAGCACCTTTAAGCAACATCTCAGAAACTGAAGAAAATCCAGTTGCTTTAGCAGTCCTGATCAGTATACCTGTCGGTTTATGACCCTGTTTCTTCCTAAATGGTGTGGAATTAGATACAAGGAAAAATACTGGTTCACAATATGAAAGAAGCTACAGACTTACATGCAAACACTACAGTTGCAAATGCCTCTACACTTAGGGCAAGTCCAGTCTCCTGAAGCAGCTACTTCCTCTGCCTTCTCCCCATACCTAGCTAGGAAACATGATTACAGTGAGAATAAGCTTTACAAAGAAGATTTACTAAGTTAAAGAAAGTATCACCATAACCTGTTCAAAAGGCATTTATTGCATAGCCGCATGGGACATGGTTTACTGTTCCTCCAATTTGTGCATGTTACCCCAAAATCTTTGTTTTTTTGACGACACTTCAAAATATTAAGTTAAAAAAAATGAGAAAAGTCAACTCTAAATTGGTATCTGTATCTATGCATTCAGTGATAAGCAGTTGGATACAATTAAATGCCAGAATCTATGATTCTTTTATTAGGAAAATAGTAGGCTTACCAAATCATTGTGAGAGAACAAATCAAAGTATTAAGTAGGTTTCATTCAGTTACACCAATGGTCAATGGGTTTTGAACCCCACATTCAATCAGTCTAGCCTAAGACAGAGACAGATTGTGCAGCAAAGTTTCACAACTAACGGACCTGAATAAAGGGCATAAACCTGGAGATAATGTTCACGGTAAATAGCCTGGTGTTTGCTAGATTGAAGAAACTTAAGCTGTCGCAAATACATTGAAAGAATAAATGCTAAGAATATTTAATATCAGCTGTTTGCATCAAATTAAACATATTCAGTACAGCTCCGGAGTATTTCGCTAAACAAATCTAGTGAAGCAATAGCTAAATAGGTTAACACAAGTAAACAGTTTTGCAACTAGTTTATCCATTACCTTGACAACTATTGCCAAATGGATTGACAAAAGAAACAAAAATTGGATGCAACAAAGAAATATAAATAAGGGGAGGCAAAAACTAAATGAAAGAAAGGGGAAATGTGGGATGTCAATAAGGAAGAAGGAAGAGGAAGAAGAAGAGGAAAACAAGCCTCTATACCTCATAGGCTTATCTGGCCTGTGTCTCAAATGCACAAAAACAAACCTCAGGCAGTGGCATATGTTGTATAGTCGCGTCGAGTCTACGCAACTGTGTCATTAATGGTGCATACCAAAACTTTATTTTTTCTTTCTTTGGTTTTTAATTTCTCATTTCAAATCATTAAACAATATTACAAATTGGTTTATGTACTTTTACCTGTTTAAAACTGAAATTGCATTACATTCAAATCTCCACCATATTGGTTTTAAATCTCCATCGTATTTTTGTTCTAAAATGACCCTAAACTAAACATAAACAATAATAGCTAATTTATATGTGAATGACTACATAAACCATAGAGCTATTTACCATCTTTCATAGGAAAGTTAATAAGCTAATATTGTAATCAGAAGAAGAAAAAAATTGACGGAAGACAGTAAAAGAAGAATGCTAATCAC
>JAOWBN010207789.1:0-14193 GCA_028565015.1 Pinguicula moranensis | reverse complement strand
AGGTCGCTCTATCTGGTGAACTGAAGAATTAAATAATTAATTATGTGTGACATAATTGGCGAAATATACGGACGAGATTTAATTGGGTTTCGGTGAGACCACCCAATTCCATTGCAATTTAATCGAATTTAATGAGATTATATTCATATACGTATTTACAATTGGGCTCGAATTTAATTCGAGCCCAACTGATTTTAAAGAACAATTGGGCTTTGAGCCCAATTGAGATTTAAATGAGATTTAAATCTATTGGGCCCAAAAGCCCAATTCAAACACATTAAACGTATCGGTCGGTTTGACGATGAGATAAGGATTCTCATTCTTTCCGCGACTTCATCTTCTTCGTTCGCGACGAACGACAGAAAATTCCGACCAAAATTCTCGCCGTCTTTCGCCGGATTCCAGGACTAGCATCCCCTTCGGTTTTCCCAGGGAGTGCACGTGCTAGAGGTTCTCCTCTTTGGTGACTTCGTGGTCCAAGCCAAATCCGTTTAGTTCGGTTGTTTTCGAATCTCCGGCGAGGTTTTGTTCTCCGGCGACGAATAAGGTTAGTATGGCTATCCTTAACATCTCAGAACACGAATATTGCAGGTTTGGGTTTGATTTCCTTGTTTGGTCCGGATTTGAAAGTTTCCGGAATTTCGAAATCAATCTCCTTAGATCCTACAGGTATCCAGTTGAAAGGAGAATTTTTGTAAGCTTGGATGTGATATTACGGGAACATGAGTCATACTTCTCCCATGCAGTGTCCCCACTTTGATGACTCGCCAGATCCGAGGGATATACGGCGAGAGGGGGAGAGTAGCAGTAATAGGGGGGAGCCAGTGATCGTATGAGTGGGAGATGTTCCTTGCCCTAGTGTTGATCCGGTAGTAGAGGATAATACAGGAGAGAATCTGAGTCATGAGAGTGGTCGGGAGGAGCCACTACTAGTGCCACCATTAGTATACACGCAGTGTCCATTAGTGTACACGCAGATGAGAGAGGAGACTAGAGAGGTTTTAGAGTCGCCTGCTCTAGTCTCATGACCAAGGTCTTTGCCTGTTTCGACCCCGGGGGCACCCTCATTTTCATCTCCACGTGACAATATTCCTCCTACTAATATTTCTATCCCTGATATTACTGTTAGGAGAACCACTCGCAGCAATGCAGGGGTTCTACCAAATAAATATGGTTTTTCTCCTGATAGGTTTCATCCCCATGATATTGCTAATTATATCTCTTACTCCCCTATACTTTCTAAGCATGGAGCATTCATTGCATCTTTGGACATTGTCTCTATTCCTAAGTTTTGGCAGGTGGCTAAAACAGACTCGAAATGGAAAGCAGCAATGATAGAAGAGGTTGAGGCTCTTACAAAGAATAAGACGTGGTGTCTTATGCCAGTACCACCTGTTAAGAAGTTTTCTGGATGTAAGTGGCTGTTTACAGTGAAGAAGAACCCCGAGGGCAGAGTGGAGCGCTATAAGGCACGATTGGTAGCCAAATGATACAGTCAAGTGTATGTGATTGATTATGATGAGACGTTTGCACCCATGGAAAAAATGAGCACAGTCAGAACTCTGGTATCTATAGCAGCAAATAAAGGGTGGAACTTGTATCAGCTCGATGTGAAAAATACATTTATGCATGGTGATCTAGAAGAAGAGGTGTATATGGAGATTCCTACGGGTTTTGGTACCAGTCAGACTGAGGGTAAGGTTTGCAAACTTGAAAAATCATTATATGGTTTGAAACAATTTCCTCGAGCCTGGTTTGACAGGTTCAGGAAGGCCATGATTGGCATGGGCTATCAGCAAGCCAATGCAGACCATACTGTATTCTTCAGATATGATGGGAGTCATACCACGGTGCTAGCAGTATATGTGGATGACATGATCATTACCGGTGATGATGAAAGAGAGATTGCAAAATTGAAGGCGAGACTGGGCAAAGAGTTTGAGGTAAAAGATTTGGGCCAATTGAAATATTTTCTCGGAATTGAGATAGCTCGTGGGCCTAAGGGAATTGTTCTATCTCAGCGAAAGTATGTTCTAGATTTGCTCCAAGAGACAGGTATGTTGGGTTGCAAGCCCGCAAAAATGCCGATTGACCAGAGACTGAAGTTGAGTGCAGAAGCAGGTGAGCCAGTTGATAAAGAGCAGTATCAAAGGTTGGTAGGTCGACTTATATATCTAAATCATACTCGACCTGATATATCATTTGCTGTGAGTATGGTTAGTAGATATATGCATGATCCTAGAAAGGGTCACCTGGATGCAGTGCACCAGATATTGAGATACTTGAAGAGTGCACCAGGAAAAGGATTGATCTTCGGGAATGATTGGCAGCTGAATATCGAGGGATATTGCGAATTAGACTGGGCTAGCTATGCTGATGATAGAAAGTCCATGTCCGATTATTGCATATTTGTAGGAGGCAATCTAGTCTCCCGGCAGAGTAAGAAACAGACAGTAGTGGCTCGTTCTACAGTTGAGGCAAAATACAGAGCCATGGCCTTGAGTGTTGTTGAGATGATTTGGTTGAGATCCATACTTGAGGAACTCAAGATGAATCCAGATCCGAAATTAAAGTTGTGGTGTCAAATAAAGCAGCTATCAGCATTGCCAACAACCCAGTACAACATGATAGAACCAAACATGTGGAGATTGATAGGTTATTCATCTAAGAAAAATTAAATAGTAGGTTGTTGGAACTAAGTCACATAGTCACCAAAGAACAAATTGCTGTCGTGTTGACTAAAGGTCTTAGTTCCCTAAATCTTGAGAGACTCTGTAACAAGATAGACTTAGTTGATATCTTTCGTCCATCTTGAGGGGGAGTGTTGGAGCATTATTGCTGACAAGAACATTTAATGCTGGTTGATAAAAGTCACAAGACAAGACTAAAGAACAAAGAAGACGTACGCATGCGAAGAAGACGGACGCATGCGCGCATGCGCGCTTTTATTTCTTTGTACACGTTTGTTTGTATCCTTCTCTATATAAAGAAAACTTGAGAACTCGGTGTAAGATAAGAATTAGAAGTATGATTTAACACAAATTTTCCTCATCCGGTTTCAGTTTTAGTTTTACAATTCATATGTTTCACTGGATTTCAAGTAAAGATTCATGAATTTAATAAGCGTCGGTTAAATGAGAATTCGGCAGTTGGAAACTTGGATTTGGCTCCAGTCGCCGAAAATTAAGCAGACAGAGATGATGAGAGAATCTCTCGTCGCGATGGGAAGATGATGGAGTTTTGGTGTATTTATATCAAGGTCAAATTGTTAATTAAGTGAGAATCAGGGATATTTTGGTAAGTTCACAAGTCGGATAAATGAGAGATTACACAAACTCTACATTTTTCAGCTGACAAAATTTTACTCGGAGCCACTCAGTTATCCTGGGCCCGGTCGGGCTGAGACAAAATCTTTCGAGCCCTGAGATAACAAGTTTGTACACCAAACGACGAGTAAAGTCGAATAATTCTCCGTTATCCGATATAATCCGCCAAGAACCACGCTACCAAACGCAACCAAAGAAAACATCATCTTTGCTTTTGTCTTTGGACAAACTGCTTACTGGCCAACAAAAGGTTCCATTAAAATATAAATAATTTTATTTGATAAGTTAAATTTTATTAAATAAAATGCATTAAAGAGTATCATTATAAGAAAAAAATTGTTTTAAAAGAAAATTTTAAATTTCTACTCTAAATTGAAATAAAGAAACGAAAAATTACGTTCCCCTCAAACGTGTATTCACCCTGGTTGCTCCTAGATGCAATTTAGCGCCTAACCGCAGTTTAGGATTGGGTTTAGGATTACCATAGGCAGCGTGAGTTCCAGGGGAATTCAGATCCTCCGTACACATGGCAAAGGCAGGAGTGTACGGTGAGCCTAACCATTGCAGGAGAAATAACTTCTTCGTCAGGATTGCTTACTCTATAAATAAACTACCGATGCAAAAGCATTTACTGGGTTTGGTTTCAATAGGCGAACACACGCATAGGCACAGCGGAACAAGTGGGGTTGGTTTCGATAGTCGAACAAGGATTATGAACAGTAAATTTATTTTAAATAACAATTTGAACAACCCTACAGTTACAATTTGGTTCGCCAGATTGTGCCAAAACTTTAGGGGCTATTTTTTTTTATTGCATTAAAAAATTATTTAGGGGTATAATTTTTTTTGAGGGCAATAATATTCTCTATTATGGTTTCAACACTTATTTTCTATTATGGTTTAGGATTACAGGAACTTCTTCAACTATGTCTGCTAACACATATAAATGAATTTCCATAAAAAAATAAATAAATAAAAAGAATATAAAATTATTTGATCACTGAGAAACTCATAAATATAAATTATTTGATTAAATTATTTTGGACGAATAATAAAAATAAAGAGCGAAGGGAGAGACTTTTAGCTAAGTATACCTCTTAATTCATTTCATTCATCATAGTTTTTATTTTATTTTTTAATATGTAGCTCTACTCAAATTATAACACTTTAGTATTTTTTTTAAAGAACTAAGAAAAAATTATATTATTTTTTATCTTTTAGATAAAAATAAATAAATTACATTTTAGGGGGTGGGCAATGGGCATGGGGGAGGGGCTGGCCGGGCTCGGGCCAGGCCTAGCGCCCCCCTCCGCCATTGGATTGTGCTCCATCATGATTTTATAATAAATGTTTTTATTTAAAATGAAGGGATATTTTAGTTTTATAAATTAGAGGGTTATTGCAATTTTGATCCCAAAATCAATTTCGAAGTGTTCTGCCCAAAATTACCCTCCCCTGTGTAAACCACCGCCATAGATCCCCATCACTGGAGTACCAATCAGCGCCGACAGAATCAATTCTCCCGAGCAGGGGAAAACCTTATCGACGCAATGGTAACATCGATTGCGCTCACGGGGACCGAGCCTAGGTTGACCCAACCCAAATTCCCTGGACAATTGAACCCCATAGATCCAGCTTTAGAAGTAGGGAAACCTAGTGGACAGGAAAAAATGATGCGATGTGCGCTGCAGGGTACGCAAACCACCAGGACAAATTCATGACGATTTCGTAGAAACACGGGGATGACGAGGTAACCTTCTATTTTTCTAACTTTCCGAGAAATGAGTTCTCTTCGCATTCTGAATTGATTAGCCAAAGAGGGGAACCCCTTTGGTTTTGTTATTTGCAAAAAGGTGAGATCGATTAGTGTGGTAGAAAAGGGGCTCAATTCGATTTGGATGAACTCTTATAAATTGAGAGCAAATGTTTCAAAGTTTAAGAAGGAGAGTCATATTGGATGGAGTGGAATGGTGAGGTGGTGAGGCAATTGAATGGGAATCCTAATAAAAGAACATCAGAGTTGAAACCAGCGAGCTACAAAACTGCCTTGAGTTAAACTTGGAAGAAAACTAGGAAAACCTTAGACGAGCAAGTGAATATCAACATTCAGACAGAAGAAGTAATTGTGATGAAGTTGGATCAGTGTCGTGTAGGGAGGTTGAAACTAGACAAGTGTTGGGAGGTGGCGCAGAAAGACTTGGAGTTTGCAGGGTATAAGAACTTGAAACTGATTTCTATGGGAGGTATGCTGCTGATGATAAAAGATATGAATGAACTGGAACTTCAGAACTTGGTCAGTGAGGATAAAGACTAGCTCGATTAGTGGTTTGATGAGTTGTGTCTATGTCAACAACGACCAGCTACCAAGGCGTGGAAGAAGGCAATAAAATTGTATGGTGTGCCGGTACATACATGGGAAGAAAAAGCAATCAAACAGATTGCCAACATGGTGGGTAGGATACTGAAAATCGAGTCTGATTTATGCGAGATAGCAAATTATGAGGCTATAAAGGTGACTGTCCTAGTTGAAGATCCAAGTGCTGTCAACAAACAGATAAAAACGAGGATCAACAGAGCAATTTACCCAGTGTTTGTAAAGGAATGCGTGAAAGATAGAAGAGATTAGCAGTTTACTCGAGAGATGAGCGGAGCAAACACATGGACCCCAACTCAGGATTTTGATTCATCAGATGAGGAGATTTCAGAGTTTGCAAACAACTGGGGGATGAGGTGGTTAATGATGAATTTGTGTCTGATTCAATAGAAGAACTGGGGAGGACTGATAAGGGAGAAATGACAATGATTGAGCAGCTAGTTCAGTGGGAGAAAAAAACAATGTGCATCAGCAGATAACAACATGAGAAAAACATAGAGGCCGAAATGATTGGAGACCCAAGTGACTGGAGTGGTGGCCATCTCAAAAATAAAAGCTGATAACCAGCGAAGGATGATGGAGTGGGAACAGAACATTGAAGCTAATGCTACTCATAAATGGATTGACAAGGTGTTCGAAGGGGATAAACTAGATAATGACATCAAATAACATAAGGTGAAATGGGAGGAATACATAAAGGGATTTTGAAAGTAAGGCGACAACACAAAAAATGTCAAATGAGAAGCTGAGGAAGAAATGGAATGCAGCCTATGATAAGCTAAAAGTACAGGAGCAGAAGGAAGTTAAAGTCAAGAAGAAGGTAAGCGTCAATGCCATCATGCATACAGAAAGTACCAGCAACAGAAACGAGAAATGTATCTACATAAACCTCAGTTGGATCAGTCAGGGATAGTGATATTGTTAACTACAACGAGCAGAGGAAATTATGAAGGTAGGGGAGGCGTTGGGAGAGGAATATGAAGGTGATGGTGAAGGTATGTAGAGATGCTGATGGAAGTGGAAAGAAGGGAGAAGGAGTGGTCTGACTGATCTACTGCTAGATTCAGGTGGACAGAGGACAATCACAATTGTTTAAATGAAGATCATGACATTAAATATAAGAGGAGTTATTTGAAACCCCCTAATTGTGAATATGCCCCGCCCCAGCCTCCCCCAACCAATACCTAGTTCAGAACCGCCGTGCACACCGTCAAACCCAACGGCAACCGGTAATTCCCTCACCCAACATTAGGAACTAGCCCCCCCAAAGCCAATCTCCCCGGTGACATCCTACGCGCGCGGGGAGGATACACCTATAACAAATACCACCACCAACAAAAATCTACCAAACCCACCAAATTGAACACCTGAAAACACCATGTATTCCGACTGGACTATCGTTCACAAGAGGTCCAAGAGACTGAGAGAGGAAATTAGACTAGGAAAAACCATAGCTAGCCTAGGGAACCAAAACAGAACCCATATCTGTGTTTTAGAGGTAATGAGATGGCAAGCTCAGGACAATCAGTAGGAAATGTTCACAATTGACAAGGGTCGAGAGATGGGGTGAGTGGAGAAGTTAAGAGCAATAAAATCACATACTTCATGACCAATTTCCCCCCAACAGGAACAAATTGGTCAGCTCCATGACATAATTAAGGTATAGGGAAAGGTTAGTAATCTGATTGTACCCAGTAAGTTATCTATATACGAACGAAAATTTGGGTTTGTTACATATGAGAATGTGTACTGCTTGAAGGAGATGGACTAGAATTTAAACAATATATGGATGGGGTATTACAAAATCAGAGCTAATGTGGCGAGATTTGGGAAAGGAGAAGAAAGAAAAATTGAGAAAGTTGTAGAAAAAAATCAGCCCAAAAGATATGTGGTGGTGAATGATGGAAGATGTGCAGTGAATACGTACAAGCATGTGCTAGTGGAAGTTAAAAGAAATGTTGAGAGTGTGAAGTATCCCAGTCAGACAGAGAAGAGAAATGAGATAAGTCTACCATTTAAAACCATCAGAGAGCACTCATTATGGTTGAAGTTTAGTAGAGTGGCTTTGCCGAAAAATAAAGATGGATGGAGAGAGCTACAAGTAAATCTGAAGAGAGGGGATATCTGAGTCTGAATGTGTGCCCGATGGGAGTGGGGATTGCATTGATCTGGGCGACGGAGAACAAAGATCTCAAAACCTACTGAAGAATGATATGAAATGGCTCCAACAGTGGGTTAATCAGGTGAATGATTGGACGGAGCATCAACCACCAAAGGAGAGGTTGTGTTGGATTAAATTATATGGAATACCGTACCATGCCTGAAAGGAGGAGATTTGAAGCCATAGGAATGGAGGTAGGGAAAGTAATAAAAGTGGTGATGCAACAACGAAGAAAAGATACCTAGAGGCAGCACAAGTATTAGTCCAAGTGGAAAGAAAGGCTATTGTTAATTGTGTACTGAGTGTGAAGATAGATGGACAAGATTTGAAAATTAGACTGGTGGATATATGAGAGGAGAAATTTAAAGAGGATGTATGGCAGAGTAATTGTAGATCTGAAACAACATCAGATGAAGAAACTGAAAGGAGCAGCGATGGAACTGAAGGGATGTGGTCAGAGGAGGAGTGGCTGAAGGAGGGGAGTGAGGAGTCAGAACCAAGTGAATTCTCAGAAAATAAAGTGAGGAAGGAGATGGGAAGGAAGATGAATGGAGAATTAGCAGAACAAATGAGTAGTACAACTGAAAATGTGAGAGAAGTAGAGAAAAAATTGATCAAAGGAAGGAGGGGGAAAAGCCACAGGATAAATTATGGCAACAAAAAATAATTGAAGAACAATCTGAGGTTGTAAGACCGCAAACACAAAAAGAATTGGAGGAAGAGGAAGGGGATGAGGAGGAAGATGTGAATGAACAGATACAAACAAAGAGGTGTGAAAGAATACAGGAGACACAGTAGATGATGAAGGATGATAGAGAAGTAAAGGAAGGAGGTGAAGAACAAGAGAGTGTGAGGAGAAACATTGGGGAGATAGAAAAACCAATTGCAAATGAAAAGGCACAGCTGGATGAATAGAGAGAAGATATGGGGAGGGAGAGTAATGCGATAGAGATAATGTCCACGGAAGTATTGACAGGGTTAGAAATATATGAAATAAAAAAGGCGTTTGAGGATACAAAACATGGGGGAGAGGCAATATTTCAGAAGGAGGATAACAACCAGAGAGAAAAGTGTCCTAGAAAACAAAAAATGACAGACCTGGACATAATCAGTAAGTCTGGAAAAAAATAAAAGAGGGAGCTAAAGGCATAAAGAAAACACACCAACGGTACCAGAACGAGCAAATCATTGAGGAGTGGAACATGTATATGGAAAACACACAAAAGAACAAGAGAAATGTTGAGGAGAATGAAGGACAAATCTGCAAACCATCTAGATCTATATCACATAGTGCGATAATGGTGGCAAACTCTAGAAATTAGAGATTGGAGGCTGAAGCAAACCTAAATGTGGAAAAGCCCTTGGACTTAGGCACACAGAGGATGAGAATCGGGGGATTGAGGAGTTGATGAGGAAGGAGAAATGTAGAGTAAAAGGAGATGGAAAATAATAGAGCCGTGGAGCAGGAATTTAAGTCTGATATAAATGCAGTTGCTAACCTATAATGTGAGAGGATTAGGGGGGAAAGGAAGAAAGAGAACAATCAGAAAGTTGGTGGAGAAACATAAGATAGGCTTCATAAGTAGAAACCAAGAAGGAGACAATATCAAGAAGAACATGTGCAGCTATGTGGACAGATGCAGAATTTGATTGGGTACATATAGCAACTCAGGGTAGATCAGGAGGTTTGCTTTGCATATGGAATGTTAAGAAATTCAGAAAGGTGAACATATTTGATGATACAGGGATGTTGTGGATTTCAGGGTATTTGGGAAGGGGATTCTATTCTCTCAGTGAATATTTATGGTCCAACTGAACTGGGGAAAAAGGATCCAATGGAACAATCTAGTACAAAATCAGAGGGGAAAAACAGAGGACAACTAGTAAATAATGGGTGATTTTAATGCCACATTATACAATACAGAGAGGAAAGGCAGACCCTAAAATAGTAATACCCGAGAATGTGAATTGTTTAGAGAGTTTGTAGAGAACATTATGTTACAAGATATGAGGATGACATGAAGAAAGTAAACATGGAACGCAAAACATAGGGGGTCTAATCCCGTCACCAATACCGACCCCCCCCCCCCCTGAAGTGCAGTTTACTCTCGGTTATCCAATGCTAAAGGTTTATATTAATCCAATCTAGTAGAGTGATGGCGCTTGTCTCTGCATCAAACCTTATGGAATTTCTTTCTTTCCAAATTGATCACACTACCACATACCATACAGCCTTCCATACCTCAGAGCCTGGAGTAGGTCGAATGTAGTTCATATGAGTTTGGAAGTGTTGATTGTTGGGTTAGTTTGACCTAGAGCATTGTCGACCCTATACCCTACATTGTTGTGCCTCCCTGCTTCTAGTGTATGGTAGGCCAAACCTCGGTCCATAATTCATGTGCATTTATGCAGTAAAAAGAAAAGATGTGAAGCCTTTTCAACACTGTATCCACACATCACATAGGGCCTTGCTTCTCCAGAAATCAGCACACCTCGCATGACTAAGTTATCTATGGTTGGGGACCCTGTTCTTCATTAATCTCCATGCGAAGACCTGGATCCTATTAGGGGAGGGTGGACCCCAGATCTTAGCAAGGAATGGATACGGCATATTATTTTGCACATAAGCTTTTGTCTCTCTCAGGAATGTGTATGATGTGCGGACTATGAACTTTCCACTTGGATCTCCTTCCCAGTACCAGATATCAGACCGTGAGATGGAGGATTACTTAGTTGCAGGGTTTGTAGTAATGCTGCATACATATTTTCTTCACCTCCTCTTAGCGCACATCTAAAGTTCAAGTGCAAAGATCTTTGTCCCTGGATAATTGATTTCATCTCCTTACTATAAGATTCTTCCGTGTGCTATTTTAAATAAGTTTTGGTATCTCAGCGCCAGACACCACCCACCCAGCCAATCAAACTTTAAGAATGACGTTTTATCACATTCATTCACCAATAGTTTAGTTCTGGTATTAAATCATAGGGCTTTAGATAACCTCCAGATATCCTGTCAATAGCAAGAGATGTGAACTAAAGCTGTATTCAGAGTCCAGTCACTTATACGGTCAAGCTCATGTAAGTACTTTGATTTTATGATGATGCTCCATAAACGGTTTGGATCCACTCTGAACTGCCACAACCATTTGGATAGTAGCGTCTTGAGTCAAGGTCAAGGATGACCATCCCCCTACCCCAGCTATATCTTGGCATAAGTTTTTCCAGCTGATCTTGGGCTGCTGCTGTTTTCTTTCCACAGGAAGTGACTCAGAAATTTTTCTATATTGTGGTTGCACTATCCTAGGAGCAAGTAACAACGATAAATAATAGACGAGCAAATAAGATAACACAGACTTCACCAGAGTTATTCTCCTTGCCAGAAAACTAAGTTTATTTTCCCATTTTCGAATTCTTCTTGTTATTGCCTCTATGACTACTAGACAGTCCTAGATAGATGAATGGAAGCTTTGATGACAGATAGAATAACATTCTTGAATAGCTGGATACAGTTTCAACTAGGAGGTTCAGCCCATTGGAGCTTGCTCTTTGAGAAATTTATGGTTAAACCAGAGATCAACTCAAAGATCCAAAGGATGCCTTTTATTGTGAATACGTTCTTCTTGGTGCCAGCAGTGAGAAGTCGAGTATCATCTGCGTACTGCAAATGAGAGAGCAACACATTGCCAACCTTAATACTATGTAACCTCCTTATTGCTCTAACTCGGTTAATCAGCAAGCTTAGGCCTTCAACAACGATCAAAAAGAGGAAGGGGGATAGGGGGTCAACCTGGGCAAACCCCTCTTTAGCTTGAACTCCCCAACACTATTTCAATTCACTAACACAACTGCAAAAGCTGAAGAGCCTCACTCTTTGATCCACTTCGGTCAATATATGGCAGAAATCGAGTTTATTCATCATAGACCATAGAAAATCCCACTCCACCATATCAAAAGCTTTAGCAAAGTCCACTTTGAACATGATCGCAATTTTCTTTGATTTTTCTTACATAGCCCCTGTTTGCGCAGCCTTTTTAAAATTATAATCCACTTATAAGCACTTTTTTTTCAAAAAATAACTCCTTGAAAATTTGAAAAATGTACTTATAAGCCAATTATAAGTATAAGAAGGCTGCACAAAACACCCCCATAGTGGATAGCTTCGTTTGCCACTAAGATACCATCAAGAATTTGTCTTCCTTGTAAGAATGCAGGCTAGTTCTTTGAGATTATGTGCATCACTATTTTCATACGGTTAGCTAGCAGCTTTGACAAGATCTTATAGCCACAACCTACCAAAGAAATAGGTCTAAAGTAGCCCTAGGCAGTGGTGCGGGCGGTGCCGAAACAGCCCGTACCGCATCCCGCCCATGAAAGTTGTGGTTCCGAAAATCTATACCGCGAACCGCCCGCGAAGAGCTATTACCGCACCGCACCGCACCGCAAAACATTGGCGGTGCGGTGCGGGTGTTATCCGCATGATAAAAAGTGTTACTCGCGTCCCGCCCACTAACAAATGCGGGCAAAAAAATAGCGCCCGCATCCGCCCGCCTACCCGCACGGGTGCGGGTCTGGCGAGAGCGGGAGCGGGCGGGCGCGGGTGGAGCGGAATTTACCGCAACCGCTGCCCAGGGCTAATTTGTAATTTGTATATCATCAAATAATGGTAAATTATCCATTTTACCCCTATTGTTAATTTTTATTATAAAGACACAATTTGATATTATCAGATGCGTTTTTAACTAGAAATAAGAAATATTATAAAATTGTTAAAGACCACATTTTCAATCCAAAAATACTTAAACCCCCTAGAATTCAGCGTGTAATTACCCGATATCATTTTTAATACAAAAATACTAAAAACTAAAATAATATTTGTATATTTTTTTTATATATATATATAAGCTAATTTATATATTATAACTCGCATATTCAAACAACATACCAAATAATAAATATCCAATAAGCACGGACGGATTGGCCAGGGGACATGCCTCCCTCACCCAAATAATTCTTTTTTTTTTGTTCCCCTTCCATTTTTTTTTGAACCCTTTTAAATTTTTTAGCTAGCTTCGCCATGGCCAATAACCAACAAATTTCCAAGCCAAAATAATAACAAGAAAGTTCTAAGCAACCCACTCGAGATTCTCGTAAAACGCATCGTACGCCACGCATTATACATAGCTACTAAAACCATCTGGCCTCTCTTAAGATTCCACTGCAGCGTGGTCTCTACAGTTTATATGAACTCAACATCCTCCTTATTCTCTTCGGCGACATCTCCAGAACAGAACTCCCACCGTCACCCTACAGTAGTGTGTCGTCAGGCATTTCATTGCAAGGATGATGTTACTTGTGTGTCAACTGCAAGCATCTGAAATCAAAGAAATTCAAAACCTAAATAGCTCAAAATAAATACTAACTGAAAAGAATCTCACCCTTTCATCATTCACAAAAGAAGACTGAAACTTACATAACAACAAAAGAGCTGAAGAATCGGGGAATTGAGAGCGAAGAACGGTGAGTGAGAAAACGGAGGAAAGATAGAGAGTATCCAAACATAGGAAGGGGTATATTTGTAATTTAACTGAGAAACGTGATGAATAGATCACGAAAGAGCTAGAAGAATAAATAAGGAATGGATAGATTTATGTACAAAAACTTCTAACTAATACAAGCTCTCAGTTCTTTTGTGATCAAACGATATATTTTCCACGAGGAGGTGTGGACCTACTCCTTCTGGGGCCAGGTATGGATGAATTGTCTGCTTGCTTTCCATTGTGAAGCACAGCATTTGAAGTCTTAGTTTCACCGTATCCATTCAACAAGTGATCCACTGTCTCAGTTAGTTTCCTGTTTGCGCATTGTCATGTCATTGATGCAGTTAGTGTAAAAGCATTTGAGGCGATAGAATAAATGTCAAGGAAGAAAAGATGTTTCCGTTATGCACATACCTGGGTTCTACATTCTGCGAGTTATTCGTGAAGTTCCTATGAAGTTTTATTATCCTTGTCGTGCCACATGCTGGCAGTTCAAAAGATCCCTGATCCAGTTTCGTATCTGCGAAATCAATCTTTTGAGGACCCTCCAGCATTTCATCAGAGACCAAATTACAGAGCATGGCATCAGCAGCTCCAGATTTGTCGTCTTTAGTGGCATTGGCCATTTTCTCTGATTTACCTTTTCTTGTACCAACTTGCCGTGCATGATGTGCTTTCCTCGATTGCTCCTTGTTGGGTTCTAATTGGATTTTATGCAGTGTAACCTTGTGGAGGCTGTTCAAAGGATCTCGAAAACTTGGCTCTAATGAGGCTTGATAGGGGCCTATATTCACA
>JAOWBN010207778.1:0-14198 GCA_028565015.1 Pinguicula moranensis | reverse complement strand
GGTGTAACTTGCGTTCTGAATTTTGAAGATTTTTGATTTATGAATTGTGCGCATTTCCCTGTGTAATTTTGCAAGTTCCATTATATATGTTTATGCATGGTTTTGAAGTATAATCTTTCTTATATTAGCATTGTTCATGATTAATCTCATTTAGGGTTTGAGATAGAAGTGTAGTGCAAATGGAACTTTTACAATCTGCATCAGCAAGTATAACTTGCTCTTTCAATTTGGGGCATATGGTTATGATCCTTGCAGGTTTCTTTGACACATGGGTATATTAAGTTTAACATTCAAAAAAGCTCAGCTTCCTGTTCAAAAGTAATGTCTTTTTTACCACATGGCAAATCAGGTTACATATTGGTCTTCACTCTTTATCCAGCTTTGTTGGTATTAACTCGAGGAGAGAAAGAAAAACAAATTACTGCGCATAAGTGAGTTAATGAGCACTCTTGTGCAATTATTGTGCGTGGATGATTGTTTCAAAACAATGTCCAAACTATACTAGCACATTTGGTAAACAAATGTACTTCATTCCTCAAATACATGTCTGCACATATGACAAATGTACTTCATTACTCGCATGCTTGCAGATCTGCTAAGCAAAAGGTACTCCATTCCTTAACAAAATTGAACATTCAGCTAGAATAAATATTGCATGCACAATCTGTGTCCAAATCCAACACTGGCCATTAAACAAAAATGTTCACAATATAAAAATTGTCTACACTATGTCCAAAACAAAACCATGTCCAAAACATAAAGGAAAAACCATCAAAAAACAATGTAGGTGAGCTTGCCCTCATGAAGCAATTTGATAAACTTCTCACGTCCGGCCACATCCATATTGAGCAAATAACAGTATTGTCCACCGTGTGTGAGTAGGTGATCAACTAATCGAATCTTGGACTCAAGGCTCAAGTCTTCAAATTCATCCAACTATGTCATCAACTTGATGGTCTTATCCATATCTGTTTTGTGCTGCTGTTTATGCTCTTTCTTGGAAATGAGTTTTTCAGCCCTGATGAAGAATATATCTGCATTCACTAGTGTGTGTCTCCTGCTCTTGTGGCTAATTTGGGCTCAGCAGCAACCTTTGGTCTCTTACGCCTACAACAACTTACACTCTAATCACCGTCTACAAAAGATGGTGCTTTGTCAGCAGCCAGAGTCAGCGTGGTCTCTGTCTCGTTAATTTCTTCCTCTGTATCATGAACAAGTGAATGGACCACCGTTGACGTCAAATATGAATCTATTTCTGCCATTTCATGATCTGTTGTGGAAGACCCAATTACCCGGTATTGGCCAAATAGCTCGCATCACAACTCATAAATAGGGGAAGGACTTCCCTCGCAATGCAAGATACTTACTGTTAACCTGCAAATATCAATGCAACTTTAGAAACTGTATGTTGAAATTGAACAAAACAGTAACATGAAGTAAAGAAAATCAAATATTCTACCCTTTTGTATTTGTCCCACATGTCCTCAGAGTCCACTATGACTGTATGAGTCTCTTGGTCTATAGCTACTTCACTCAATTTAGAAAAATTGTTGAGTAACCAATATTGTTTACCTCAATTGTGCAACTTATTTTCATTCTTCGCGGTTATCGCATTGTCGGCCACCGCAACACGGATCATGGCAGTTGCCTTTTGTTGCGTCCCCCTTCGCCATCCATGAGCAGCCTTCCAACCATCTTGTGCCAAGTCTTTCTGTGTTGTAAGCAAAGCTCTCTCATCATTAGGATTGAGATATAATTTCTTAGTGTTTGCTGGCTCTGGGGGTTCCTTTTCCTCCCCCACTACATCTAGGTTCACACTTGGACGCTTATACGGCGCTATTATAGCAGGTTGTGTCCTTTGGATGGGTTGGGATAGGTCATTAAATCTCTCAGAAGTCACTTTGTCCATCTTTCAGCCCTACAACATGGTGAGGAAACCAGGATGGAATAAACAAGCATAAATAAATTCTATGTCACAAAAGGAAAGTATATGTGTAATCAATAAAGCAAGTTGGAGACCTCAACAAATCAATTTCAGTCACAACATCCAAACAAGAAAAAGTAGTAGAAGACAATTAGCACATAGAAGCAGCTAGCCCCTAGCTAAGTGGCATGTTTCCCAAAGTCCATTGGCCAACTGATCTCTGAACAAATTCCATCCAGGAGACGTTTATGTTTTCGAACTGACTCATTTTTTCTTTAGCTCCAGGGAAGTGGTTGGTGGTCGGGTCTAGCAATGGGTCATACGATGTGATGCTTATCAAAAAGTTATGCAACAGAGCACACACGAGGATTATATCATATTAGGTGTTAATGTGATAATACATGGGGCTCCGTAAGCATGCAAAACACTTCTTCAAAATATTGAATGCGCGCTCTATGACATTGCGGGTTGCAGCATGTCGAAGATTGAATAAATCCTTGTAATTTTGTGGTCTTCTACTTGTACCACCCCACTTCTGTAGATGATAATGCGTCTGTCTGTATGGGATGAGAAAACCTTCACAGTTCGTGTATCCACTATCGTACAAGTAATAATTGCCTGAAAATTAGAAGAAATATATCATGTAAGCACATACTATAAAATATGTTTGTAGTATAATAATATACTGAACTTTTACCTATTAATATCCTCAATCCATTCGGACGGGTGATTGCATCCCGGAGCACGTGACCATCTGTTGTTGATCCCTCCAAACCCGCAAGCATACATACGAAACGTCCTTCAGTATTACAAATCCTAAAATATTTGTAGCAATATAACATTTCCTTGTCCTGTATCTAGGTAGGTCTGCTACCTGAATGTGTAGCGGTGCATAGTTTTCGTCTAGTGCACATACGCATCCCTACAAAATAGATTAAATATTGTCAGACCAGAGGTATTTAAGTTCTCTACAAAAAATAATACATATACCTTAAAGTATTTTCATCTCTTATCAGTGGTTGCTTTGTCAACTGGAGTAGGCAGAGCTAGGAGTCTTTTACGTAGTTTGAGCACAGATCTAAAGATTTGGTGGAGTGCTTGACTAATAGTTGGGGCGCTGCGCTGGAAATCAGTTTGCAAGATCCTATTTTTTTGGTAGTGGGCAAGTGTCCGAAGGAAGATAACCAGCTTCTCAACCACAAACACATAATGGTCGTCAGTTAAACCAGAATCATCTCGCAAAACTTGGCACAGTTCGCTGAAAGCTTTGTTTGACATCCTGAGATTTTTGAAACATTCACTATTGGACTCTTGAGTTATACTTTCAATGAAAGTCAACATTTTCAGAGATCTTGTCCAATATCAAGTACTTAGGAGTTTCCTTCCAATCATGTCTACGTTTACGCGTTAGTGTACCCTTAGTTTTTAATTGGTACATAAACATGAATATAAGTTTACCTGTATATTTAAATTGAATAGGTACCTTAATTTAAACATGAGATTCAAGGCTAGAAAGTGGACTTTTTATGGCAAGTAAAAAGTGACAAGAGGTTTCAACTTACGAGTCATTTATTATGATTTATTGCTCCTGTAAAATGTCAAAAAGGGCCTACCTCGTGTTATAATACTAGCTCTTAAATTGTTCCCCAATTTAAACTCTATCTATCTAGAAATTTTCTTCTCTCTCCTCCAATATTTTATTATTTTAATATTATTATTTTATAATTTCTTTTAAACTATTTTATATTTCAATCACATCGAAATATGTTTCAAATATTTTAAGCAATTCCTTCTTACGTGGCCTTAAGATTATCCCAGGACGCTCCCACCCTACCTAAATATGTCGGCAAACTGAGATTGTTTTCATTTTCCATGAATCTAGGTTGTGCATTCTTGTACTCAGTTTATGGATTGTAGTTTGGAGAGTAAATGACATACCCTTCCCCTTCGACTATCATATTGTGTAAGATTATGCCAGCAATCAATTTTTTTTAACTGAGATCTATACAATAAGCGTGCTGGTCTACTAATAATCTGAAACTGAATATGCGCTTTATATCATTTTGCAGTCTCTATTAGTGTGCTCGAAACAATCAATCTTGTGTACGACGTGGGACCGAAATAGCTTTCACAAATAATGGTCAATTATGATAGATACCATCAATTGGGTAGTATCTAGAATTGTATACATTCAGTGAGAAATGAATAGGTGGTTTTAATAGTTTTTATAAGTTTTTAATATTAATTTATTATTAAATATATTATAATATATTATTTGAGATTTCCAAAAGATAAATCTATCCTGGAAATCTTGGATAATATATTTTATTTCCAAAAAATATATCACATAACAAAATAAAAGATTAAAAGAAAATAAATTTAATATAATTATTCTTTTAATGAGAATACAAAATTTAATAAATTTATTTTTGTTTAAGAGCTTAATAAATTAATCTATTAACGTTTTTAATAATTTTTTACAATTAAATAATACTTAAATATACTTACATATATATATATATAAATACACATTATGTTGTAATCTAAAGAATCTGCAAGAAAGTAAGGCGAGAAGATTAAACTGATTGTGAAGAGCGTCACCATTTATTCTGTATAGTGCCTCTTTATATAGAGGTAAGAAGCAATTACAAGAGTTTACTTAATTATAAAACTGTCTCAATCAATATATATATATAATAATATAATAGGCATAATATATTAAAAATATTAAATTTCGGTGGGCCATACTGTAAAGTTTTGGCCACTCGAACAATTCCACCAAAATCTACAACCTTGTTCGGCAATTTGTTTCCAGCTGGTGGGCTAGCCGTACCATGACATTGACATTAATGTGCTTCCTCATACAGTAATAACCGGAATTAGTTGAATAATAATTCGAATTTGGTACACATCCATATACAAATAAAATAATCGATAGACATTGACATTGAGCATAAATAATTGAAATTTGGACTAATACCACCAAAAGTTATGTACTTTTTAATACTAAAAAAGATCATTAAGCCTAATAATATTGTGATCATTGCAATTTTAGTAAACAACAAATTTATAACTTGTTTAACATCCCAAATCAAGTAAATGGAATTTAAAAAATAGAATAGAATACTAAATTAAATTAAATTAAACAAAACTTGTTTTAAGCTTTTGTAAACAAAACTTTAACCCCTTAATAAATTATCAAAATCCACCACTATTTAAAATCGTACATGAATAATGCTTAGATGCTCTTTTATTTAGTTTTTATACCAATGGTAACAATTTTATTCCACAGCGGTGGCGTAGACTTTTCGTTAGAAGTCGGTGGTGGATAGCCGTCACCGATACCCACCCATAAGCATATATAACAAAAACAATTCTAAACATTGATTTTGAAAAGATGAATCCTGAATAACCTTGTTTTGCTTTCCCATAAGTCATAGGAGAGGCCTCCTTGGTACATTTGCTTCAAAATCCAAACTTTTGCAACTTCTTCTTATTTCCTCATCAAAATCCATTCCACCTCCTTCATTTCTCCTCCCACAGCCGCTGCAATTGTCAGCCTTCAAACCTACGGCAGCCACATTGCTCCGGTAGAGGGGAAACCAGAACGTAAAAGCTCGTCTTGATGACCTCATTGTAGCCGCATTAGCCACCCATCTTTCTTCCCACTTAACCAAATATTTGATGTTGAAAAACTCTCTTCCATCCCTAGTAATGTACTTGTTATCACTGTCAAATTGAGTTTCCTCATGATTCCTAAAAGATTCAAAACCATGATGGAAATCACTTCTTGAGCGAAATTCAGACATTGGCCTATGATGAGGCTTCTCCTTGACTGGGGCCTTAATGGGATCTTCCAGACATGATTTCTCATCCATTACATAAGCAAATGATCCCATTGAAAAACACCTTGATTTTTCATTATCAGCACTACTTCCTTCAACCCCACTAGCACCATTTCTATACTTCCCAAGTTTTATGTACACAAGTTTCTCCCAACTTTCACCAGATGTATGAAGTGGATTTGGACAAGACAGGTTAAAATCATCATCATTATTATCAGAATAGGAATTTACTCCGGTAATAGAATAAGAAACAATCTCCCTTGAACTTCCACTTTCAGAGTCAAGAAACATGAGTATGGGAGAAAAATCAGGGACCAAACTTGCTCTACAAAGAGGGCAAGTTGAGTGTGACATTAACTAAGTATCAATACATATCATGTGAAAGGCATGGCTACATTTGGGCAACAACATAAGCTCATCTTCAGCCCCAAATTCAGACAAACAAACAGCACAATCAAATAGAATCTTCACACCTACAATGTCCTTGTAACTGAAAACAAGAAGAGTATCTATGCAAAACTGATCAACCCCTAAATCATGCAAGGGAAATAGCTGCTGCAACTGGCCTTAGTCAGATTCTCAGTCTCAGCAGAGGAACGATTTGTCGGACGCCATAGAAGTCTAATCAGAAGGTGAACCAATGCAGAGAGGAAGAAAATTCCTGAGAAGATTACGACTATAATGAAAACAGAGGGGCTTACAGTGCTGTTCAAACTGAAGCCAATGGGATTTTTTTGTAGCGGGTGGAGGGAGATTGAAGGATAAGCAAGGGTTCTGGGAAGGTGAAAGAATGAATCTTTCTTTGGTTTTATGGAGAACCCACTACTCCATATTTCTTCAAAAGTTAGCAAAACAGGATCACAGAGATTCGAGATTTATACTGAAATTGCTAATGCAAAATGGGGCATTTGACTTCGGAGGAAAAAGTAAATAGTCTCAGAAGAGAAATTTGAGCAAGGGCTGGAAAAGTAAAAGGAAGAACATCCAGGAAAATTGAAGTGACAAATAGTTAATGCAATTAATTAATGGGACAATGAAAGATTTTAAGTTCCTGCATTTAAGGCATCACACCAGCAGAGCGTCATTATTATATGCGATTTGTTGTACTATTTTTTTTATAGGTCTCATGGAATCAGAAATTAGTTTTAATCTTTTTTTTTTTTTTGCTAATTAGTTTTAATCTTAATACAACGTAAGGCGAAGATTGATATCAGAGGCGGATTTAAGGGGCCCCCCAATTTTTTTTTGCTATTTTTGAATGTATTGGGGTCTAAAATTTTTTTAGATATGCTTGAACATTTTTTTTAATGAGTTTGGGCCAAATTTTAGTACTGTTTTATTCAAAAAAAAATTAGATATGCTTATACAAAATACTATTAATCCCCCCAAAAAATATAGCCCTCATAAAAATTTGTTGGGTACCCTAAATTTTTTTTCTAGATCCACCTTGATTGATATTGAACCTACTCTCCATTTTGATATACAACTCCAAACAAGATAGTTATATCCAAATTATAAAATAAAAAAAAAGAAGAAGATGGTTATATTCGAATAAATAAGCAAGATATATCTAAAATGATATTCTTTGAGACATCTGTAGTGGTGTTTAAACCCCTTATTTATAGGTAAATTAAATCATGATATTTTAGTACTTTCCTCGATGTAGCAAGTGGGCAATTTGAGGGTTTACCGTATCTTATCGTCTTGTAGGTACTTTGAACTTGGATTGAACGCGCCGAACTCTTCATTCGAGATGCCTTGCAAATGGGCTTGAACTCAAGTACTTTGAAAAGATTTGCCCTATTGGCCCTTCCATATTAATATTACTCCATAATTCAACTCAGTTTTGTGCCTAAAGTTGTTCGAGGTCCTTCATCTCTAAATTATTTTCTTTTAAGATTTTTTAAGCTCAATTGTATTTTGGGCCCTCATCAAAATTATAAACACACAACCTTTTCACATTTAATGGTGAGCCTCTATATGTATTGCCCATCAATTGAGCTATCAATACTAAATTTTCTTATAGTAAAATTAGTGGATTGCAAGTTTTTCTCCGAACTACTTCAGCTAATCAACATCAAGAGAGGAGAGAGGAATTTAGACTAGTCAAGTGGAGCAGACCTCCAGCGGGTTAGGTGAAGCTGAATACGGACGGGAGCTGCATAGGAAACCCAGGAATAACAGGAGGTGATGGATTCATTAGAGATGAAAATGGAGACGTCCTGGCAGCTTACGCAGAGCACTTTGGAGAAGGCATGAACAACAACGCGGAGTTGCGAGCAGCAACGGCTGGTTTGAAGATATGCGGAGAAAAAGGGTGGACGAATATTATACTGGAGACAAACTTCCTCTTGCTGGTGAATTGGGTCTCACAAAACCACTGTACCCCATGGTACTTATGGGACTTCTGGGAGAAATTTAAGAAGGAGAAGGCTGGATTACGAGAACATGTTTAGCATCAGTTGCGTGAAGGCATCCGTGTAGCAGATTATATGGCCAAACTAGGCTCTGGAGGACAGACGATCAGCTATTGGAGCGTATTACAGATGCCCAGGATAAATCGCGGGCAACTGCAATTAGATAAGTGGGGATTGCCAAATATTCGGGTTAGCTAGAGGGATGGGAACTAGAACAGATGAGACGTAGAGTGTAGGGCATTATTACAAACACAATCATCTCTATGTAAAAGGTTTCCCGGCCTCGAACAGGTTTATCTTTCATTTATGCAATGCTGTTATCAAAAAAAATACACATAAAGCAAGAGAAACAAAGAATAATGTTCAGAATGCAGAATGCAGAAAGTAAAAACATGTATCATAGTTGCTTATGTTAAAACCTAAACCAGTCATAAAAGAATCAAATCTTTTATACCACCGATGTGATGCGTGCTTTAAGTCATATAAAGACTTCTTTAATAAGCGAAAATGATGGGGTTATTTCTTATCAACAAATCCAAATGGCTTATCCATATAAATATTCTCTTCTAATTCACCATTCAGAAGAAAAAAAATATTTTAACGTCATGTTGTTTTAGCTCTAAGTTAAAATAAGCAACAAATGTTAGCATAATTCTGATGGTTTTGTATTTAAATACATGAGAAAATATTTCATTAAAATTAATTCATTTCTTTTGTGAAAAAACTTTGGCTACTAGCCTAGCCTTAACAGTACATGGATCAGAAGCTGAAATTCCCTCTTTCAACTTAAAAACCCACTTACAACCCCACTTGTTTTTGGCGTTTTAGGCCTTGGGACCAAGTCCCAAGTGTAGCTTTTCATTAGTGAGGCCATTTCCTCCTCCATGGCTTCTTGCAACTTTTCAGACCCATTACTCCTCTTAGCTGCATCAAAACTCTGAGGTTCTTATGCATCAAATTACTCACCTATTAAAAAAAACTCAATTAGTTCTGCAAAGTTTGCATACACAGGAGGTTTAATAACCCTCTTTCACCTCTTCAAAGCACTACTATGAGCATCTAAAGAGTCAAAGTGATCAGCTTCAATCTGATAATCCACTTGAGGAACCTGGATTTCATCAGGTGGTTCCTCAATATGTTCTTGTTCTTCTGACAGAGTTCTTATGTCCAACTCCACCTCAATGAAGGCTTCCCCTTCCTCTGCAGCCTTAGAATTCTCTGCAACATAGTTAGTCAAACAAGGAAAATCTAATTCATTGAAGACACTTTTGTCCCACAACCTATATCCTTTTGTTCCTTCTTGATAACCAAGAAAGACATACTTATTGGATCTAGAATCTAACTTTCTAGACTTGTTGTGTGCCTAAGCAGCAAAATTAAACACCCTTAAATGTTGCAGATTATATTCTTTATCAAACCACACAGTTTCAGGACATTTAAAATCAAGTGTAGTAGATGAATTTCTATTTATCAGATAAGCAGCTGTATACAAAGCTTCACCCCAAAGCTATTTTTTCAAACCAAAATTCACAAGCAAGAACCTAACTTTATTTAACAAAGTAGTGTTCATTCTTTCAACTACTCCATTGTTTTGTAGAGTATACCAAATTGTCTGCCCCTAGTGATTCCATGCTCAGTGCACAAATTATCAAACAAAGAATTACAAAACTTCAGGCCATTATCAGTCCTAAGAAATTTCACTTTCTTATCAGTTTGGTTTTCAACTAAGGTCTTCGACTCTTTGAACTTAGTGAAAGTTTGATCCTTATTTTGCACCAAAAAAATCCAAAGTTTTCTACTAAAGTCATCAACAAAATAGAGAAAGTATCTATTCTCAACATGTAAATCTGCAAGAACATTCTTAGAAAAATGCATGCCCTTTGGAAAATATAACCTATGTCATTTCCCTAACACACGGGATTCAAAAAAATCAAGTTCAGAAATCATATCCTTTCCTAAACAAATTTGAGAGTGCAGAACAGCCAGACCCTTTTGACTCATGTGTCCTAACCTTAAATGCCATAGTTTAGTGTTTTCAGAAGTAGAGGTTATAAGTGCAAAGTTTTTAATAGGTTCTTTTTGTATCCCTTCTAACTGTTCATTGCAAATGGAGCTGGAAAAATCATCATTGACAATTCTTTTAACTTTGTACTAAAAATTGACTAGAGCAAAATGATTCTATTAAATTCCAGTATTTTTATTAAGTGAAGTTGCTGGAACTCAATACATCAAATGACGCAATGCATATTGGGTTGCAACGGAAATGACATCTTTGTATAATTACAAGGATAAGGCCGCGCACATCTGACCCCCCAGAAAACCCCAACTTAGTTGGGAATATACTGGGTACGTTGTGGATTGTGGATTGTGTATGTATCCCTTCTTGAAAATATAACTCGTTTTCCCTTGTAGCAGTTAGCACAACTCTTCTATTCTTAAACACAATAAGCAAACCATTTTCAGCATGGAAAGAGCATCCGGTTTCATCTAAAGCACCCAAAGAAATCAAGTTTCTTTTTTAATATGGTATACACCTAACTTCACTTAAGCATACACTCCCACCATCAGTCATCAACAAATTTATAATTCTTGTACCATTTACAGAACACTTATTATGATTATCCATATACAAAACTCCTATTTTTGACTTATCAAGTTTTTCAAACCAGTGCTTGGGTGGACTCATATGAAATGTACATTATGAGTCTAAAACTTATTTAGAACAGGTAAGATCTTCAGAAACAATAAGGGATTCAACCAAATAATCAGAAACAAACAGCACATCACCAGCATCATCATTATTTCTTAAAGTAGCCATATTACACTTCTTTGTAGCGATTCTATTGGAAGAGTGGTTGGAGAGTGTAACGGAACTCCGATAACAATTGTTACAATCTAGATTTTTGATGATAACGAGAGTGAACAGGTGGGAGGGATGTAGAAGATAAAGGCGGTGAGATGCAGGGGAAACTTCAGGGGAAGGTTTTACAAACGTGGGCAGAAGAGAAAGCAAGAGAGACAAAGTTCAAAAATTTTCGATCTCATCCAAAACTGTCGGGGATAATGGAGATTACAAGTACTTATAGTCAATTTATTCTTCTGACCAACTCAACCCAAAACACGATAACTGAACAAACAAAACACACCACTTGAACAACAACAAACCAACCTATCACGTTTACATAAGATTAGACGCCACAAAATATCAACACTTCAATGTCCACAACAACATTCTTTGTGAGGCGTCAGTTTCTGTTGTGTATGTTACATTACCTTCCTCTTTTTGAGATCCTTGTACCCAAGGATCTATTGAGGGTAAATGATGATGTACAATAGCTTAATTCCTCTTAGGTGGCCTGAATACTACCAGCAAAGTGAGCACCCTTTACAAGATCGGCCACGACCTTTCCTTTCCAGTCATTTTGGCTAATGCGAGTGCTGCCACAACTAATCTACACTCCTGTATTGTTACCACATTCATTTTCCAGTTGGCAGTCATGTAACCTAATCCTAATGTTTGCTGACACAAGCTAAATTTCCCGATGGCGCATTTTTTGCATGAAAGATTCATCTATTTCAAAACCATCAGGGTCAAATACTAACCATACCAAAACTTTATAGGGATCTAAGGTTTGGAAATAATGAGAACCAAGGGCCTTCTAACCAACAATCTGATTTGGTCGACTTTCCAACAGATACTCCTTTCTCATCTCACCAACAAACTTGTTAAGCTTATCAGTATGTAATACTTTAGAAGGGATTCGGTTCAATCTCCCATCAATTTGCATTAGTGGGTCAAGGGCCCTTACTGGTTGAAACTGAGTCTGAAGAACTGGATTCTAGGAAGCATTAGTTTGGCAAGGCTGAAAAGAGTCTGCTGAAAAAACACCATAGGGAAGTAGAGTAGCAGTGGGCATCCCTGCTCCATAAGGAATTGTCATCTTGGAAAGAACAAGATTTTCCACTTTCTGAGGCAGAATTTCAAATTTACCGATGAAAAACGTGGATGTAGTTTGCTCCATCTTTGTCAGCTTAGAGAAATCCTCTTCTTCGAGATGGAATTCCCTCAGAATTGGATCTACAAAAAGATCTACATGTTTCACAATAGATTTCCATGGTGGCGCTAGGTCCTTCGCCGAAGCCGCCAGTTCTGTCAGTTGTTTCTGAAGAAAAACTTGTTGTTGAAGATCCATCCAGTTCTTCTTCATTTATTGATAGATTATCTCATTCGTTTGGATATGGGTGCGAAAATCCTCCATAATTTTGTAGGTCTCTTCTTGTAGGGCATACAGTTAATCCAAATATTTTTTGTTGTGATTCTGTTGGAAGAGTGGTTGGAGAGTGTAACCGAGCTCTGATACCAATTGTTATAAACCGGATGTAGTGAAAAAATAAGGGGAGAAAGAACAGAGGAAATGCCGCAAAGGTTTTTAGATTGCTTCCTAAGCCAACTATAGCATTTTCTTTTGAGATGTCTTGCCTTATAACAGAAATGACAATTCCTACTTTCTTTATTTTTGCTGTTCTTATTATTGTTTTCTTTCTTCTTGTTCTTAAAATTCTGATCAATAATTTTATTAACAAATGATTCTGTCTTAGTTTTCATAAACAAAATATTTGAGTTCTTTCTATTACTTCTTAACTCTACAATAATTTTATTAACAAATGATTCTGTCTTAGTTTTCATAAACAAAATATTTGAGTTCTTCCTATTACTTTTTAACTCTAACTCCCTAATTTTAAGACCTGACAAGATTATTTCAACCGTAGGCACTACACCCAAATATTGTAAAGCATTCTTAAAAACTAAATAAATTTCAGTTAGGAAATTTAGTAATATGATTGCTAAGCTATCATCATCTATTTCATGATCAGTGCCTTTAAGAATTTCATTTAATTTTAAATTCTCATCTATAGATTTAGAAGAATCCATTTTGTAAGAAAACATGGAACCTTTCACAAGGATTAGGTTGGAAGCTGACTCTGTCTCAATTGGCCGAGCTGAGTCGGTCAACCTGTAGGAAAGTTCGAATCCACTTCTAAAAGCGGGTGAAGGTGGCGAAAAAAAGCATTCAAAATATTCAATTTATTGTATAAACCTAGAGAGTTTTCATTCCCATCTACTTTTCTCAACACAAAATCTAAAAAAATTAGAATTATCAAATTGTATGCTTCCTCATTAACTTCATCTACTCGTTTCTTAACATACCATTTTAGTTAAGTCCTTTTGCAAAGCATAATGCACTTTATTATGAGACAAGATTGACTTCATTTTCTTACACCAACTATTGAAATCACATTTTCCATCGAACAGATAAATCTCTATCCTAGTTGTTATCCTTTAACTAGGTTCTATTAATCACAGCATATTAATGTTTAAGCACAAAAAAGAACAAAGGCTACAACTCTCTGCTCAGTGGGTTTCACATAATGTAAATCACAAATGTAAGATTTTAGATGCACTTTTGCACATGCTTGGTACAAAAACAGCCTATTAAATCACTCAATTTTGCAAAATCAAACTGTAAAGCAAATAACTGAATGCAAATAGCTCGGATCCGTGGTCACAACGCAAAAGATTCATGTGATTCAATTGAAAGTAGTAAATAGCCCAGATTAAATGCCAGACATTACTTATTTGGGCCTCAATGTTTTAGTAACATGGATCACCATAGTCTCAAACACATCCTTACTCAGGTTATTCAGACTCCTGAACAGCAAAAGTGGCTAAACAAATTGTGGCAATGATTTTGGTTCAAAGAAGGCAAGGACAATCGGGTTGCCGATGCTTTGTCCGGAGTTGAAACCACCTAGCTCATGGCTATCTCTAATGTGACTGCTTATTGGATTGTTCAACTGCGAGAGTTTTATGCGACTTATCTCAATGGCCAACAACAAATGTGAAGCCGGAACAAGATAGCGATTATCTTGTAGACTAAAGAAAATACAGAAATTGCAAGAGAATCAAGAACACAAGAACTTCTCCAAAAGAATCCCGAGACGGTGTCCTCG
>JAOWBN010207767.1:0-14199 GCA_028565015.1 Pinguicula moranensis | reverse complement strand
GCTTTGTTCTTTCATAAAATACAAGATTTTTACTTAGATAGAATGCAGACTGTTTATAAGACAGAATGGTAGGAACTAAATTGCAAATTCCATTCACTAAAAAGACCCTAAAGCCAGAGACCTTCCTTAAATGCATCTGCCAATGCTACATATTCTGCTTCAATGGTAGATAGTGCAACTACAGGTTGTAATTGTGATTTTCAGCTTATACAGTTCCCACAAAATAGAAACATGTAACAAGTGGTAGATTTCCTAGAGTCAGAATCTCCTGCAAAGTCTCTATCTACAAATCCGGTTAGGTTCATTTCTTAATCACTTCTTTTAAAACCTAGTCCTAGGTCATCAGTTCCAATTAAGTATCGTATTGTCCATTATAAAGCAAGCCAATGATCAAAGCCTGGACTAGTCATATATTTTCTTAATGGCGAAATAGAGTATGCAATATCTGGTCGCATGCGTACCATAAAGTACATTAGTGATCCTAGTACATTGGTATAGGGAACTTCTTCCATTTTTTCTATTTCAGTAGGAGTGTTTGGACTTTGTTCTTTAATTAGTCTAAAATGTGCAACAAGTGGTAAAGAAACAAGCTTTAATGAATCAAAGAGAAATTTTTTGAACACTCTTTTTAAATAAGTGAACTAATGTAGTTTTGGTGTTCCCAAATTCCTATTTCTAATTATTTTTATTCCCAAAATCCATTTTACCTCACCTAAGTCTTTCATTTCAAACTCTTGATTCAGCTTTAGTTTTAACTCAGCAAAGGCAAGTTTAGATTTATTGATCATCAGCATGTCATCAACATACAGAAGCAAAAAAACAGAGAGGTTATCTGAATGTTTAAAATATAGACAAGGGTCATAATTGCTTCTGTTGAATCCCTGATGCATCATAAAGATATCAAAGCGTTTATTCCATTGTCTAGGAGCCTATTTAAGTCCATACAATGACCTCTTAAGTGAGCAGACATGGTCAGGTTTTAAGCTGTCAATAAATCCAGGAGGTTGGTCTATAAAAATTTGTTCTTCAAGTTCACCGTTTAAGAAGGCCATTTTAACATCTAGTTGTTCTAGTTCTAGATTACAACAGGCAACAAAAGCTAAGAGAGTCCTAATGGTCTTATATTTAGCAACTGGTGAAAAAACTTCATTGTAATCTATACTCCCTTTTTGTGCAAACCCCTTTGCAACTAATCTAGCCTTAAAGATGCATGGATCAGTTTTTAGAATTCCCTCTTTTAATTTAAACACCCATTTACAACCAATAGATTTTTGATTTCTAGGTTTAGGCACTATTTCCCACGTGTTGTTCTTACTTAAAGATTTCATTTCATCTTGCATAGCTAACTTTCAATTTTCAGATTGTTCACTTGTAATGACATATTGATAGTCATCAGGTTCAGATGCATACAATTTATCACCAATAGTAAAAGTAAAATTAACCAATTCAGCAAAGTAAGCAAACCTAGCAGACAATTTCTTAGTTCTAATTCCTTTGTTTAAAGCAATGCAATTAGGAACTTGTTGGGACTTTTCAATTGAACTGTCTAATAAAATAGTAGGATTCTGGTCAGATTGAATCTGAATAATCAGAGGAATCTTGATTTTCTTCAGTTTCCTCGATATCTCCAGTGAGGGAGAATCTTTGTCAAACTCCACCGGAATAGAATTATTCCTACTGTTACTATCACTTATTATCTTTGTTGATTTACTAGGTAGGCAAGGGAAATGAGATTCATTAAAGATCACATTCCTACTAATTAAAATTTTAACCGCAAGCACATATTTATTCCAAAGTCTGTACCCCTTAGTGCCTTCTTGGTATCCCCAAAAGATACATTTAGTAGACCTAGGGTCTAGTTTCCTAGACTTTGTGTGTGCATAAGCTGCACACCCAAACACCCTTAGATGAATCAGATTCTGGTATTTTTCGAACCAAACAAATTCAAGGTATTAAGTCTGAAGCTTCTGAGGAACTCCTATTGATGAGATAGGAGGTTGTACTCAAAACTTCCTCCCATAATGTTTTTCCTAATCCTGGAGTAACTAACAGGCACCTAACCTTATCAAGTAGAGTACGATTAATTCGTTCAGCTACACCATTTTGTTGAGGTGTGTACCTTAAAGTTCTTGTCCAATGATGCCACTTTCACAGCACAAACCATCAAATGCAGAGTTACAAAATTCAAGTCCATTATCAGTCCTAAGGAATTTTATTTTCTTTTTAGTTTGGTTTTCTACTTGTACTTTCCAGTCTTTAAATTTCACAAATGCTTCTTCTTTAGAGCACAACAAAAACACCCAAACCTTGTGATGAAAATAATCAACAATGGACATAAAATATTTAGCACCCCCATGTGTGGTAACAGATTCAGGTCCCCATAGATCAGCATGTACATACTCTAGGACATTTTTAGAGACATGTAATCCTTTTGGAAATTTTAGTCTAGGTTGTTTTCCTAGCACATATGCTTCACAAAATTCTAGATTACATATAGCATGCTTTCCTAGACAACCTAGTGAATGTAAAACATTTAAACCTTTAAAATTCATGTGGCCTAATTTTAGATGCCACAGTTTTGTGTTATCAGAAGTGGATTCAGTGAATGCCCAATTATCAGGTTGTTACAAAGTTTTACCCTCTAGAAAATACAAACAAAATTTCTTAGTCCCAGTCAAAACTAGCCTACTATTTTTAAACACTGTTAAAATATCATTTTCTGCATGAAATGAGCAACCTGATTCTTATAAAGACCCCAAAGAGATTAGATTGCATTTTAGATCGGGAATATATCTTACATTTGTCATACAGCAGTTTTATTACCTAAAACATGCAAGTCTGTCATTTTAACTAAATTGGTTAGATGATGCAACCACATTAGATTCAGATTGCCTTTTTCTTTCAATTTTAATTTGCGACAGTTTGTGATAATGTGTCCTAGATCCTTACAATATCTACGGTATACTTTCCCCTTTTCATTTATATGCCATGGGGCAATATTACCCATATCAGCCTTCTGATTTTCCTAATTAGTGCTCCTAATTTTTCAAGATTCAGATTTCACATTGGCAAATAGAACATTTTGATGTCTTTTTTTATATTTTTAAGTTCCATATCTCTAGACTTTAGGCCTATCATTGTGGTTTCTAATTTTGGAACTGTTTCAAAATATTTTAGAGAATTTTTTACTATAAGAAAATCCTTAGTGACAAAATTAAGAAGTATCATAGCAAAATTTTCATCATCAAGTTCATGGTTGGTTCCTTTTAAGCTTTGGCACAGTTTAAAAAATTCATCTAGGTTTTCATCTATAGTTCTAGTAATGTCCAATTTAAATGAAAATAAGGAACCTTTAATTTTGATTAAGTTAGTAGCAGGTTTAGAGGCATAAAGTCAGTTCAATTTTGTCCACAAGATTAGTGGATCTTTATCACAATCCACTTTCCTAAACACAGAATCAAAGAGATTTAGAATAATTAAATTGTGAGTTTCTTCTTTAATTTCTTCTATTTTCTTTTTGACCTCTTCAGGCCATTCCTTAATATCTTCCCTAAGGGGTAATGAACTTTGTGGTGTGACAACAGAGCTTTCATGTGTCTTTTTTTTATAAGCCAAAATTCATTAAAAAGAAATATTTACAAAAAGGAAGTTTCAATCAATAAGTGCACAGACCGCTCTCGTGACTACAATCAACCTGCCCCATAGGATAAAATAAATAAAATACATTAGTGATCTCGATGCTCCACTGCTTTGCAGGTCCCCGTATCTATTATTTTATTGTTTTCCAAGGATCATAGCTGTCAACTTATCATCCCTCGAATGGTACACAACTCACCTATGACTTTAGAATACGAGAAGCAGGAGTCTTTACTGTCAACATCAATCCCTTGACCATCTTTCATATGCCTTGACCAGCTGGTAAAGTCACCTTTACCATCGAACATAGAGATTTCTACTCTAGTAGACATAACCCTAATCAGATTAATGCAGAAAATACCAACCTAAGTATTTTACTATAGCAGATGGACTACAAGCCCTTTCTTACGGAAATAAATCAGATACTATGCTTTACTCAGAACAGACAAGTAGTCACACTAACATGCAAGAGGCTACAAGTCTTGATCAACACACAGCAGTGACACACTGCAAACGTATAAGAAGCAAAAAATTCACGCTTACCAGTTCTATATACAAAGTTGTAAACTGAGATAAATGTACAAGATTAAGGTTAGAAATAATCCTAACAATGTTAGGATTTTTAGAGTTTTGTGAGGTTTACTCCTCACTTAGATCTTCGGTTTCAGAATCTTCAGATCCGACTAGTTTTTCAGCGTTCAACGTTCACCGCACCACTATTAGAATTTAATTTTCAGACCCTATCCAACACTACATTGGTATGATACTATTCGCTTTGGCCCGAAGCCCTCACAATTTTGTTATTGAGGTTTTACACCCAAAATGCCTATACCAATTAATGTTTGTCCATCTATTTAAACCTAAAAACTCCCTCATTCACAATCTTTGTTTGTTCAACGGTGATCTCTCTTCTTGCAAAATCTTCCAATAGTCACCAAATCAGCACCCTTAATCACTGAATGGCCAAACCTACTGAAGTTGTGTCCATTGACAGTACCTCGCTGGCAGAAACACCTCCAGAGGAGAAAGAGTGGCAAACAATTACAAGAAAAAAACAGAAGACAATGTTTGATCATCATCACAGGAGACCTCTAACAGTAAAAGGGGTTGAGCCGTAAAAATTGAAGAAGGGCCTCCCCAAGTACATCAAGCGCCTTCCGGAGGAATTGTTATCATACAACATAACCAATTTTCTGGACTCATGAACAAAGAAAGAGATGGGCACCTTCTTTGCCAAGTTCGGCTTTGTGAGAGATGTCCATCTCCAAAAAGTCTGGATCGCAAGAGTCGAAGGTATGCCTTCATCAGATTCCCACCAACTGAAAGTTATGCTCATTGGAGAGTGTACTGGATGGACTGGTGATTGGCACACACAAGTTGAAGGCGAGCCTCATCAAGCCCCGACAATCTCGGTTGCTGGATAAGTTGGGTATCATAGGCGCACCACATCAGATGATCCACACGACGGTGATTGTTCCATCACTGGCGCCCATAGGAAAGAATGTGCAGGCAAGATAAAGATAAAATATGAGCCAAAGGCGGAGGAACTCCAGTGGCTGAAAACCTGCCTCATTGGGGGAGCTAAGACAGCTTTCTGGAGCAGAAAAAATAGAGGGTGAACTGACGAAAGCAGGGAAAGAGATTCTAATTCGTTTGAAATATGAAGAATCCAAATTACAACTTTTATCAGACGAGGGACTATTGGAGAGAATAGGTGTGCGGAAGCTAAAGGATGGTTTGACAGGTAAGGGAACTGGTAGAGCTACATGGAACTCTCCCTACCTGTTGGAATGAGCAATTCTTCATAGAGATAGTGGGCAGGATCGGTCGATGCATAAAGGTGGCGAATTGCACGATTGATAAGTCTAATCTTCTTGTAGGAAAGGCCTTAATCATTATGGGGGCGCAAATCCAGCTCATTGGAGGTCGAATTAGGGGATGAAATTGTAATGGATATGCTGACCAATTTTCCTAATGCATTAGCTGATTGGCAGGTTAAGAAGAAGAGGAGCAAGAAGGAGAGAAGGTCTATGAAAAAAGAAATATGAAGAAGGAGACTTACCGAACAAAACAGACTGAAATCGCGAGACACTTGAAGAGTTGCTGGGAAATTGAGAAAAGTTGTTGCTGACTTTATTATCTGAATTAGTTTAATATTCACAAGTCGTGTTTGGGACTGTATTAAACCTATTGTAGCTTGACTTAGCCACTTTTTACACTACACCCTTTATATGTGGGACACGGTGCATTTTGGAGGTTTATGAAATTGAGTATTGAGTATTTTCTGATTCTATCTTCTCTATCCTCTCTGTTCTAGTACCTTCTTCCCCAAACTATTCTCGAATCTCTGTTTACTCTCCCGATCTCTTGTACGAGCTAAACCTAGCTTGTTACAACCTGTAACGGAGCCAGGTTTCTTCAAATCCAACCACAGCTTCACAATAGCAAGAAGAAAGCAGCACGACCTCGCATTATGGTTGATTCGGTAACTAAAGCCACTCAAGACGAGGTACTGGATGAGTTGATTAGAGCCAGGCAGGAGGTAGCCTTTGGGAAGCGAACGGCGTGGTCAGATCCTTCAATAGACATTGATAAGGGACAGATCAACGGTGAACATACGGATAAGCTGGAGAAAGAAGTGGAGTTTGTTAAGCTGCGCCTAGATCGAATTACTGATGAGATGCGTGAGAATACAGTCTAGTTTAAGTCTCAAACAGCTAGATCTGAGAGCTCTATGGTTCTATTTCAGCAGCGTATGGAGAAATATATTAGCTCTCTTGTAGAAATCTTTCACAAATAGAATGCTCATAAGTCTATACTGGGAGAACCTCCGGATAGAAACATTGGTACATCTGGGGTCAACATTCTCAGCATACGCCATTCACACAACAAACCCCTTTTACTGGAAATCAGGGAATTGATGTGGAGGACTACGGGTATGAGGACGTAGGACGTATGAGGAAGGCAAAGATGCCTTATACTGATTTCCCTAGGTTCAATGGTAAGAACCCTCGCTCATGGATAGAAAGGATCAATGGTTACTTCTGTATTTATACAGGAATCTATGATTATGAGAGGGTAGAATTTGCGAGGATGCACTTTGAAGGAGACGCAAACGAATGGTTTAGAAGTCTCAGGCCTCCTAAACCAACTGAGTGGGACGTTTTTGTAGCTGTTGCCTTTATACGTTTTGACACAGAGGATCAGGATAATCTGCTTGAAGATTTCATGTGTATGAAACAGGGAAATGGGGAGTCTTTGCAGGATCTTCTACACCGCTTTTATCCTCTGGTCACTGCAGTGATGAATGCATACCCTGACTTTGGAGAGATCTTCTATAGGGAAAAATTTATTGGTAGTCTACAGTTCGAGTTGAGATCCGCTGTGAGAGCAGATCACCCCCACATCTCTACTACATGCTATTGCCTCAGCTAAGAAGCAGGAGCGTACTGTGATGTATCTGGTAGATAAAATTGTTGCAGGAACACTTCAGAAAATGAGTTATAAATCTGTTATGCGTCATGTTGTTCAGCCACCCTACAAGGGAAACCTACAACAATTCCGAAGAAGATGAGGTTTATTTCAGACGATGAAATGAAAGATAGGATTGAAAAGAAGCTATGTTTCAAATGTGGGGCACCCTTTGTGCCTGGACATAAGTGTGCTATCAAACTCTTTGCCTTACAAGCTGATATTGAGAGTGACTTTAGCCCGATCGAAAATGTGATTGATGATTTCAGGATAGAGGAAAGTCCACAGGATAATGGGGAAGTCGTGGGGAGCTTGTCCCTTAATGCCATCTGTGGTAACTACAATATTAACACCTATAGGGTACATGGATCACACAAAGGAGAACCAATTCAAATACTCTTTGACAGTGTGAGCTCCCACTGCTCTATTGATCATAAATTGGCCGAAAGAATGGGGTGCTTGCTGGAGTACTCAGCACCAATGATGGTGGAAGTAGCAGATGGGATGAATAGGCTGAGTGAAGTGAGATGTAAGAAGTTCAATTGGGTTATGCAAGGAATAGAGTTCACTTGTTCACCTCGAACTTTCCCTTTGCAAAGACATGATCTCATACTGGGAGGTGATTGGTTAAGGGAGCATGGCTCAGTACTATACAACTACAAGAATACGGTTGTCACCATCATCAAGGATGGCGTACCTATTGAGATACAAGCATACCAGGGCAAGCAGGAATTGAAATTCATCTCTGCTAAGAAACTAACTAAGATGATCAATGGAGGTGTAGCAGCCACTGTTGGAAAGGCTTATTCTGAGTTGGATAAATATGAAGACGTAGTGAGAGCAGAATTCTTCAGTCTGACCACTGGTAAGTGGAACAGGACCTCTTTTAAGAAAGATAGTGAAGGCAAGGTCAGGATGAGTGAAGGACCAAAGACTGATCTAAATACCTCGGATGCTGAAGACTTAAAGTCCTTACCGAGGAAGTTTGCAGACGTGCTCCATGAACCTAAGGCCTTACCACCTGTCCGTGGTATTGAGCATGGCATCAGTCTAGTACCCCATGCTATGCCCAAGAAGCAGTTTCCATACAGGACACTACACTTCCATAAGGATGAAATTGAGAGGATAGTGGGGGAGCTTCTAGAGGCAGGATTGATAAGAAAAAGTCACAGCCCTTTAGCCTCCCATGTTCTGCTGGTCAAGAAGAAGGATGGCGGATGGAGCCTTTGTGTTGATTATAGATATTTGAACACTTTAACTGTCAAGAGCAGGTTTCCCATACATGTCATTGATGAGTTGATGGATGAATTACATGGGGCAGTTTTGTTCAGAAAACTAGATCTGAGAGCAGGGTATTTTCAGATTAGAATGAAGGAGGAAGACATGTATCTCAACAGCTTTGTGACTCACCATGGCAGTACAAGTTTCTGGTAATGCCGTTCGGATTGTGCAATGCTCCAGCCACATTTCAATCCCTAATGAATCAGGTATTCTCTTATTTTATTCGGAAGTTTGTATTAGTTTTCTTTGACAACATTTTGGAGTATAGCTGCAGCTGGACAGACCACCTTAACTATCTGAGGTCAGTGTTGATTGTTTTGATAAATCAGCAGCTATTTGCAAAGGAGACTAAATGCTCCTTCGGACAACAGTCAATTGAGTACTTGGGGCATGTGATTTCTCAAGAGGGAGTTGCAATAGATCCCTATAAGATTGAGGCAATGTTGAGCTAACCGAGACCTACTTCCCTGAAGTCACTGAGGGTTTTTTTAGGTCTGACCGGGTACTATAGAAAACTCATCAGAGATAATGGAGCAATGAGAAAGCCACTTACTAAGCTACTGAAGAAAGAAGCCTTCCAGTGGAATGATGCTGCTGAGGAATCCTTGAAACTGTTAAAGGAGGCAATGTGCAAGGCCCCAGTGCTGAGTCTACCTAAATTTGAGGACAGGTTTGTGGTGGATACGGATGCCAGTGACTTTGGAATAGGAGTTGTTTTGACATAAAATGGTAAACTAATAGCCTATTTCAGTAAATCTCTGGGGCAGAAGCAGCTTGGGCTATCTACATACGAGAAGGAGCTGTTGGCAGTGGTCCTAGCTGTAAAGAAATGGAGTGGATACCTGCTGGGATCTCTCTTCACAATTAAAACAAACCAGCATGCCTTGAAGCACTTGTTTGGCCAAAGATTACACACGATGACACAGCAAAAACTTACATCTAAGTTGATGGGTTATGATTATAAAGTGCAGTATAAGAAAGGTATAGAAAGTAAAGTTGCAGATGCCTTGTCCAGGTTCGGACCCAAAATGACTTCAAGCTGCCTCAGGATATCAGGAATCAGGGCAGATTGGACTAAAGAAGTTCTGGAGAGTTATAATGGAGATCCTTACTTCTCAAAGGTTCTCCAGGTCATGTCTGTTAGTTCTGAAAGTTACCCTGAATACATTCTACACGGAGGAATATTGAGATATAAGGGCAGGAACTGTGTGGGAAAAATACTGGTATCAAGTTCAACCTTATAACAGCTCTTCATGACTCCCCAATGGGGGGACATTCTGGTATTCAAGCTACCCTAAACCAGATCAGGAATTATTTTTATTGGCCAGAGATGAGGAAAGAGGTGGAGGAATGGACGAAGGGATGTGACACATGTGCTGAAAACAAGGTTGATTCTTCAGCTCATGCTGGATTACTGCAACCACTGCAGATCCCTGCCTCTCCCTGGGGGAGCATTAGCATGGATTTCATAAAAGGGTTGCCTAAATCTGATGGGAAGCAACTGATTTTGGTGGTGGTGGACAAGCTTAGTAAATATAGTCACTTCATGGCGATGGCCCATCCTTACTCTGCTGAGACTGTGGCCAGAATATTTGTTGATCAGGTCAATAGGTTATACGGGCTGCCACAGGAAATTATCTCTGATAGGAACAAGGTATTTACTAGCTTGCTATGGAGTGAACTGATGAAGTTGGCCCTTAGCTCTGCCTACCATCCCCAAACCGATGGGTAGACAGAGCATGTTAATATGTGCCTGGAAACCTATCTACGGTGCATGTATTCTCATACACTGAGCTCGTGGTATAGGTGGCTACCATTAGCTGAGTTTTGGTATAATTCTACTCATCATACTAGTGCAGGTATGATTCCTTTCAGAGCACTCTATGGTTATGAGGCTCGCCACATACCATTCCCTTTATCTATTGGGGGTTATTGGTGTGAGTGTCAAGGAATTTCTGCAGCAGAAGGAGGCGATACAAGGTCTGTTATGAGAGAATCTGCAGAGAGCCCAAGAGAGAATGAAGCAGAATGCAGATATGCACAGGACTGAGCACAGTTACAGTATAGGGGACCAAGTGTAGCTCAAACTACATCAATACCGCCAGAATTCCGTGCAGTTCCGGAGGAATATGAAGCTTTCTCCGCGTTACTACAGACCTTACACTATACTAGAGAAGATAGGCCCCATGGCTAATAAGCTGGACATTCCAGGTACCAGTAAAATCCATCCGGTCTTCCACGTTTCACTACTTAAAGGAGATGTTTAAGAACCGAGAGATACTGTCTGAGAACCCCCCCAGAAATGAATACTGATGGAAGTTATGATGTTCAGGTGCTGGATAAGTGAGTTAAACCTGGGAAGTTCGGTCCAGTGGAGCAGTGGCTAACACAATGGAAGGAGTCTGCACCCGAGCAATCCACCTGGGAGGAGGTCACTCTTTTGAAGAAATATTTTCCCAGATGGATCCTTGGGGACAAGGTTCAAAAAATGGAGACGGAGATGTAATGGATATGCTGACCAATTTTCCTAATACAATAGCTGATTGACAGGTTAAGAAGAAGAGGAGCAAGAACGAGAGAAGGGCTGTGAAGAAGAAATATGAAGAAGGAGAATTACCGAACAAAACAGACTGAAATCACGAGACATTTGAAGAGTTGCTGGGAAATTGAGAAGAGTTATTGCTGACTTTATTATCCGAATTATTTTAATATTCACAAGTCGTGTTTGGGACTGTATTAAACCTATTGTAGCTTGACTTAGCCATGTTTTTACACTACGCCCTTTATATGTGGGACACGGTGTATTTTGGAGGTTTATGAAATTGAGTATTGAGTATTTCCTGATTCTATCTTCTCTATCCTCTCTGTTCTAGTACCTTCTTCCCCAAACTATTCTCGAATCTCTGTGGAGAGTAAATCTCTACCGATCTCTTGTACGAGCTAAACCTAGCTTGTTACAACTGGTATCGGAGTCAGGTTTCTTCAGATCCAACCATAGTTTCACAATAGCGAAAAGAAAGAAGCAGCGACCTCGCGTTATGGTTGATTCGGTAACTAAAGCCACTCAAGATGAGGCATTGGATGAGGTGATTAGAGCTAGGCAGGAGGTAGCCTCTGGGAAGCGAACGGCGTGGTCAGTTCCTTCAATAAACATTGATACGGGACAGATCCACGGTGAACATACGGATAAATTGGAGAAAGAAGTGGAGATTTTTAAGTTGTGCGTAGATCAAATTACTGATGAGATGCGTGAGAATACAGACTAGTTTAAGTCTCAAACAGCTAGATCTGAGAGCTCTATGGTTCTATTTCAGCAACGTATGGAGAAACATATTAGCTCTCTGGTAGAAATCTTTCACAAACAGAATGCTCATAAGTCCATACTAGGGGAACCTCCGGATAGAAACATTGGTACATCTGGGGGCAACATTCTCAGCATACGCCATTCACACAACAAACCCCTTTGACTGGAAATCAGGGAATTGATGTGGAGGACTATGGGTATGAGGACGTAGGACGTATGAGGAAGGCAAATATGCCTTATACTGATTTCCCTAGGTTCAATGGTAAGAACCCTCGCTCATGGATAGAAAGGAGCAATGGTTGCTTCTCTATTTATACAGGAATCTATGAGTATGAGAGGGTAGAATTTGCGAGGATGCACTTTGAAGGAGACGCAGACGAATGGTTTAGAAGTCTCAGGCCTACTAAACCAACTGAGTGGGACGTTTTTATAGCGTCTGCCCTTATACGTTTTGACACAGAGGATCTGGATAATCTGCTTGAAGATTTTATGTGTACGAAATAGGGAAATGGGGAGTTTCTGCAGGATCTTCTACGGCTTTGATCCTCTAGTCACTGCAGTGATGAATGCATACCCTAACTTTGGAGAGATCTTCTATAGGCAAAAATTTATTGGTAGTCTACAGTTCGAGTTGAGATCTGCTGTGAGAGCAGATCACCCCACAACTCTACTACAGGCTATTGCCTCAGCTAAGAAGTAGGAGCGTACTGTGATGTATCTGGTAGATAAAATTGTTGCAGGAGCACTTCAAAAAATGAGTTCTAAATCTGTTATGCGTCCTGTTGTTCAGCCACCCTAGTAGGGAAAACCTGCAACAATTCCGGAGAAGAGGAGGTTTATTTCAGATGCTGAAATGAAAGATAGGATTGAGAAGAAGCCATGTTTCAAATGTGGGGCATCCTTTGTGCCTGGACATAAGTGTTCTATAAAAATCTTTGCCTTACAAGCAGATATTGAGACTGACTTGAGCCCGGTTGAAAATGTGATTGATGATTTCAGGATGGAGGAAAGTCCACAGGAGAATGGGGAAATCGTGGGGAGCTTGTCCCTTAATGCCATCTGTGGTAACAACAATATTAACACCTATAGGGTACATGGATCACACAAAGGAGAACCAATTCAAATACTCTTTGATTGTGTGAGCTCCCACTGCTTTATTGATCAGAAACTGGCCGAAAGAATGGGGTGCTTGCTGGAGTACTCAGCACCAATGATGATGGAAGTAGCAGATGGGATGAAGAGGCTGAGTGAAGTGAGATGTAAGAAGTTCTATTGGGTTATGCAGGGAATAGAGTTCACTTGTTCACCTCGAACTTTCCCTTTGAAAAGACTTGATCTCATACTGGGAGGTGATTGGTTAAGGGAGCATGGCTTAGTACTATACAACTACAAGAATATGGTTGTCACCATTATCAAGGATGGCGTACCTATTGAGATACAAGCATACCAGGGCAAGCAGGAACTGAAATTCATCTCTGCTAAGCAACTAACTAAGATGATCAAGGGAGGTGCAACAACCACTGTTGGAAAGGTTTATTCTGAGTTGGATAAATTTGAAGACGTAGTGAGAGCAGAATTCTTCAGTCTGACCACTCGTAAGTGGAACAAGACCTCTTTTAATAAAGATAGTGAAGGCAAGGTCAGGATGAGTGAAGGACCAGAGACTGATCTGAATACCTCTGATGCTGAAGACTTAAAGGCCTTACTAAGGGAGTTTGCAGACGTGTTCCAGGAACCTAAGGCCTTACCACCTGTCCGTGGTATTGAGCATGGTATCAGTCTAGTACCCCATGCTATGCCCAAGAAGCTGTTTCCATACAGGACACCACACTTCCAGAAGGATGAAATTGAGAGGATAGTGGGGGAGCTTCTAGAGGCAGGATTGATAAGAAAAAGTCACAGCCCTTTTGCCTCCCCTGTTCTGCTGGTCAAGAAAAAGGATGGCGGCTGGAGCCTTTGTGTTGATTATAGATATTTGAACACTTTAACTGTCAAGAGCCGGTTTCCCATACCTGTCATTGATGAGTTGATGGATGAATTACATGGGGCAGTTTGGTTCAGAAAACTGGATCTGAGAGCAGGGTATTTTCAAATTAGAATGAAGGAGGAAGACATGTATCTCAACAGCTTTGTGACTCACCATGGGCAGTAAGAGTTTCTAGTAATGCCATTCGGATTGTGCAATGCTCCAGCCACATTTCAATCCCAAATGAATCAGGTATTCTCTAATTTTATTTGAAAGTTTGTATTATTTTTCTTTGACGACATTTTGGTGTATAGCTGCAGCTGGACAGACCACCTTAACCATCTGAGGTCAGTGTTGATTGTTTTGAGAAATCAGCAGCTATTTGCAAAGGAGACTAAATGCTCCTTTGGACAACAGTCAATTGAGTACCTGGGGCATGTGATTTCTCAAGAGGGAGTTGCAACAGATCCCTCTAAGATTGAGGCAATGTTGAGCTGGCCGAGACCTACTTCCCTGAAGTCACTGAGGGAGTTCTTAGGTC
>JAOWBN010207757.1:0-14199 GCA_028565015.1 Pinguicula moranensis | reverse complement strand
AGGGGGTAAAGTTAGCTTTACCTTAATAATAATTATAATAATGCAAAAACAAGTGTTTCTTCTTCTTTTTTTTTTAAATTTTTATTTATTTATTTAGGGGCATGCTTTGGGTGTATACCAAACCACGTAAAATTCATACTCATAGGTCGACTTGACATCCATGCCTATCTTTCCCTCTAAGTAATTGGTTATTCTACCTTCTCCTCAGATAAGACATTCTCCATTCTTTCCATTCTGGTTCATCCATGTCGATCCTTTTATTTGCAAAAGCGTTTGTAATACTATTGGATTCCTTGAACTGATGGTAAACCACCACTTGTAGTCCTGCATAGTTGAGTTTAACCCCTCCCAGAAATCCCAGAAATCCCAGAAATATCACGGGTCAGATATCTTTTGGGTGATCCAGGCAAACATCAAATTTGAATATGTTTCGATGAATATCATGCCTCATCCTTGGTCTTTACATATCTTTCAGTCCTTCCATGATATCACAAAATTTGGCGTTGTTGTTCATATCCAAAGTCTCGAGAGAAAGTAACCAGGAAGGTGCCATTTTCAACTCGAAGAATACCTCCTTCCCCTGATGCTCCAGGGTTGCCTAAACAACTTCCGTCGCAGTTGAGTTTATTTCATCCTGTTGAGGATGTCTACCAAGTTGCCTGATGCAAAATCCCTTGCTACACATGAACCCGAGATGACAACCAATGATCCTTTGACATTACCAAATGGGCCGATCACAAGATTAAGGATGAAGAAGTTCAAAGAAGAAATTGTTGGGTTGATCAAAAGGGTATGGGTCAAAGAAATACAAGGAAGCCACGACCCATTGGGCCATACAAATCAAAGGGGAGATCTATAGTTCACAAGATTGTACAATGTGAACTCATGCATTTCCATGCTTTAGTTATGAGAAGTCACAACCATATACTTACAAGTATATGTATATTTCGATCAACAAGCATTCAAGGAGGATTCAAGAACCTAAAGGACATGGAGATTGAAGGGTTTAGTCTTGTCTAGGTCCAAGACAAAGACAGTGGAAGGGTGGCTGAATGGAGGATTCAAGGGGCATGGTCAAAGATGACGTTTAATGCTTCATGTATCTAGACTAGGTTCATACATGTATCGTGTAGCCTATAAATAGGCAAGACTCAAATTCAATTCCTTAGCTTTTGTATTAATGTGAGCTTTATGTTAAAGCTCATTTGTCTTATTTATGAAAGCTCTTAGTCTTATTTATCTCATTTGAGTTTAGTGGCGACTTTGTACAAGAACTTATTTCCTAGATCTTGGTTGAAACAAGTTCACTTCATGTGTCTTCCAGTGACGTTTTTCTTTTCAAAACATACGTTGGTTTGGTTCCCATCTCTTCTATAGGTGACGAGTAGAAAAAACACAACACAACATACCCAGTATATTCCCAACTAAGTTAGGGTCTGGGGGGTCAGATATATGCGGCCTTACCCTTGTAATTATACAAAGAGGTCGTTTCTGTTGCGACCCAATATACATTGCGCCATTTGATATATTGAGTTCCAACAACTTCACTAAATACAAGCACTAGAATTTAATAGAGTCATTTTGCTTTAGTCCATTATTAGCACCAAGCTAAAAGAATTGTCAATGATGACTCATGGACATTATAGGTGACGAGTCAAGTACTCAACAAATTTATTTTTAAAATTGATCCTTTGGTTTTGAGCCACTAATCTTTTGGTATTGGATGTAGTCACATAAATGGCTAGTTTAATATTTTTTTTTATCATTTTGACGCCTCCTGTCTATTTGTTCTTGACCCAGAGGTTCATATCTACGAGAATCCTCAAATCTTCCACCTGCAAAAGAAAATGTAAATCATATGAGTTAGTAATTTTAATAATCAAGTAACGAACCAACTGCCATGTCTGGTCTATGGAGGGTCAAAAGTCTTTGAATCTTGCTTTACATCTGCGCAACCATAATCCCCATGTGATGATGGCTAGGGTGATCTCCACCAACAATTCTCTCAGTCTAGCCTTTAGAGCGAATGCAAACCAGTGGGTCATTCGCCTCTCCATGTCTGAAGGTCCTGAGATGGAATGTTGAAAAGTAGAGCATCCCTGCTCCAAACTCCATTCACCACCTCACTTCCTGCAAATATGTGTTCGTTTGTCTCCTAGTTTGGCGTATCATAGCATTCGCATCTCGAAGCTATATGCACTCCCCTTTGCTGAATGTTTTTTTTTCTAGTGATAGGCAATTGTGCCATGTTCGCCAGGCACATAGGAAAATCTAGGAAAGGTTCTATTCTAGATATCTTGCAATCTCCATACTGTTGTTTCTCTAGCTCTGATAATATTCCGTGCAGAGATCAGACTAAAATTTCCTTTTTCCTCCAAAGTTCAAATTGTGATGTCATCCCCCATTTCTGACGCATTCCCTCTTATTTGTTTTTGTTCAATTTCCTCACATAGCCTTACACCCAGCGTGTCTTGTAGCTGTTCTAGTTTCCATTCCTGCAATTCCCACAAGTCATTAACTTTGGCTTCTTTATTAAGAACATGGGTAATATGTGCTGTCAGAGGGCCCAAGGCCAGCCATTTGTCAAACCAAAAGGATGAGTTTCTCTTTCGCGAGATGGTCTTGATATTATCAGTTACCTTTCCTTTCATATTCATTGCATGCTTCCAGAATTGAGAATCTGACCCCTTTGATCTATTGGGTAAGAAGATGGGACTTCCTATTATACTTAGCTATTAGGAATTTACACCAAAGGCTATTTGGTGTCATTATCTTAAAGCAGCTTCATAGCCATAGCCTTTTGGGTTTCCTTTAGCTCTCTAGTTTTAAATCCCCATTTTTTGACTAGTTTATAGATCCAATGTCAGGCTCTCTAGTGCATTTAATTTTCTTTTTGTCCCTCTCCTCCCATAAGAAATCAGCCAACCTTCGTCTAACTTTATTTACAATGAGCTAGGGGATTATCATGACCAATATTGTGTGCAGGGGGGATACTTGATAGGACATGTTTTATCAAACCTAACCTTCCCGCCTTGGACAAGAGCTTGCCTTTCCATCCCGCTATCTTGTTGCTGATTTTTTTTTTTTGCAGAAGAGGCTCTTGTATTGCTCAAGTAATCATCCTCGTAAAAAAAAGGAGCTCCTAGGTATGTGATGGGAAATTCACTTGGTTTGAAACTCGTCAGTTTCAAAATTTGTGCCCGCCGTGACTGACTTATTTTGCTAGATAGGAAAATGTTCATCTTTGCTTTGTTTATTTCCAAACCTGACCAGGAGTAATATTTTTCCAAGATCTTTATCAAGTACCGCACTGATCTCTTGTACCCACTCAGAAATAGTAGAAGATCATCCACATACATCATGTATGACATCACTATGCTCCCCACCGGTTGGCGAAAGTGTTTGATGGATCCCCTTTCAAATTCCTGGATGATCAGTCTTGAGAATGTATCTTGCATGAGTATGAATAGGTAAGGTGAAAGAGGGTCCCCTCGTCGAAGGTACTAATCTACAAGAATGAACCAGGGTTGTTCCATTCATGTGAATTGAAAATCATTGCTCTTAGACACATCTCATTAGAAGCGTACACATGGCCTGATCAAAGCATTTAGCGAGCAACACCTTTTCTAAGAATGACCATCTGACACTGTCATAGGCCTTAGCCATGGCCAGTTTTACCATGGCATTCCCGTTGGTTGCTTATTGTTTATACTTTGGGTAAGCTCTTTTGCAAGGATGATATGATCGAACATGGTTCTTCCTTGGACAAGATCCCATTGTTCCTCTAAGATCATTGATCCTTTTGAAATGAATTTGGCCAATCTACACACTAGAATCATGGATACGATTTAAATATCACATTCCACAGGCCAATAGAGGAGAAGTGGTTGCAGTTGTTTGGATTTTTCACTTTGGCAATTAAAACAAGAAAATTTGAGGTGAAGATTCTAGGAAAATTAATTCCAGAAAAGCCTGGATAACGCTAGCTAGATCTTTCCCTGTTACCTTCCAGATAGATTTAAAGAAATCATATCCAAATCCATTTGGTCCTAGTGCAATGTTGCCTGGAATTATCCACAGTGCTTCGTTAATTTCATTAATCGAAGGGATCAATCACATGCTTTATATTCTCTCTTTCATTTACTTTTTGTTTGAATAGTCCTAACAGATCACATCCATGGTCTAAGTCCTCGTCCGAATTTAATATTCTTTTGAAGTATCTGACTGCTTCATCATGCACATTTTTTGCACCATTGAGGGTCCTACCATGTGCTAATACCATTTGATTTATGTTTCCTTTGTTCCTCTTGGCGCTAATGATGCTATAGAAGAATTTTGAATTTTCAGTGCATTGCCCTGAAGATGCGGGCGATTTTCGGTGCTTGCTTGCATCGTATAGTTGAGTGCTAAAGCAGGTCATTACCAAAACATGACGGTGTGAGGGGTTGGTTGGGGCCATTGAGAATGTAAAGAGGGCGACTATTTGAGGGAAAGGGGAAAATTTTGAGAAAAATGCAGCTAGGGTTCATCAATTGTTGTTGGATAGATTATATATAGTAAAACTATGGGCAATTGGGTCATTTATGATTTATTTAAGCACATGGTCATTATAATATAGATTAATCCGGCATTACATAACAAGATATAATTGGTATCTCGCTTTCGTTTTAATCCCGACACTGTAAAAGTGTGTATCAGACAACATAAGAATTACTTAATCCGACAGAATTTTCCTAGTTATCCCTAAAGTGGAATTAAAACTATCCCGCTACTAAGTAGGATTAAGCACAGTGCACATTGGAATTAAAACTATTCCCTGTTTGAATAGTTTCCATGTATTGACATAACTCTCTTCTACGGACGTAGTCGAATCTTCCATATACAAATGTGAAAAGGAAATTTTGGTTACCTTTTTTATAGCAGCCAGTTATTGCCTGGTCACACATACTTACAATAGTAAAGACTAATTCCTCACTCCAAAAAATCAAAATTTTCCATTCGCTCCCTCATTGGGTGCATAATAAGGGAGTTGAAGTAGATGACCTATCCCACCCATTCGATTAGCATCCATAAAAGGTTCAACAATAGCCATTAGTCGAATATCTAGTTTCTTAATTAATTTTTTTTAGATGAGTTTTCTATTTCTTAATTCCTCTAATATTCCAATATTCTATTTTGTTCCACATCTTAATTATATACTCTAAAAGTCCTCTGAGGGTAAAATAAATAGAGAAATTACCTAGGATACTGAGCATGTATTTTGAGGTACGCCCTGCTTCTTCCTTTTCTCTTCTCCTATTTCTGTTGATGATTGTAATCTAACTCGTATGCTTAAATTATCCCCAGGTTGTAGTGTCTTTCCTCATCTTTCGTATCTGTGTCCACTTTAAAATTCAGAATTACAATCAGGCCATCAATGGGCAGTGTGGGAGGGGACTAGTTCCCAGCTCCCGTTGGAATCATGGATGATATGCGACTCTGGGACTGCATGACTTTGGAGAAGAATTTTTGTTCAATTTGCCTATTTCGAGTCTTGGTCACCAAGGCCCTCCGTTTCATCCTCCTAGCCTAGTCCAACATTTACTGTTAGGCCCATGTCCGATTATCGCCCTGGATTTTCCTCTACCGTAATTTTGGCCACTTGCCTTATTGTCCGACCCATCTTAGCATTTTCCACTCTTTTCCTGGGCTCTTTGCTATGCTTTTTCCTAAGCCCGTTTCTGGACTAAAACATTTGGGTCCAATTTGGTTCATCCTATTAGTCTTCATCAGTTTTCCATCTCCGCCTTTCTTCCCTTCCTGAGATTATGTGTTCCTCCCTTCTCGTCACACTTATCATTCTGTTCCTCTCCTCCTCGGGACCTTTTAGATTATGTTGATCATTCTCGTGGATACTGGGTTCCAGAGTATATTGATTGTGCCCATAATCATTGTTGGATTCTTCAGGTATGCCTTTAACAAACCAAAATTTGCTCCTAATTTTGTCCAGCACTACTCATCCCTTGCCGTCTGTTTTTCTTTCCTTCATTCCAGTATAGATGCTCCTTTTTTGAATAATGTAAGTTCCTCGCCTCCCCCATTTATATGGTTGTTAGTTAAAATTGGCTCTGTGACCACCGTCTCTCGTTCTTTGAATCATGCGGTCGCATTTCCTTCCTTTATTTCAGGGTGTTGAAGATTCCCTCTTTTGGCTGTCTGATTAGTCTGCAGGAATGTCCTCTTCATTTCTTCATCCGTTAGGTATTTAAGGCCATGTTTCCCCTCTTCCACCCTTTCATCCCCATCCTTTTTCTCATTTTCCTTTCGCTGATTCTTCTTACTTTGGCATGTTACCCTGTTCTCCAATCCTGCCATCTTCACTTGGATAACTTCCCTACCTTTCAATTCATTAAATTTAGATGATTCTGCCGTATAATACTTACTGAATCACAATCCAGTTTGTGTTTCCTTGGCGAGGTTGGTTTCCACAAAGATTCTCGCATACCAAGTCCTGGTTCTCGCTAGAGTCATGTTGTTTACCCCAGATATCGGCCAAAAGGGATCCAATTATTTGGATGGTGTCTTTTTTGTAAAGGTTTACAAACAGATTGGGTAGCATTATCCACAAAAGGGCGAGCGATGATTCTTTCTCAACTGAGAAATTAGGTTTCCACCGGAATAATTTGAAAGTTTGCCCCTCCAGTAATCTCCCCTCCTGGGTCAAGCTATGCGCTAAATCTTGTTCATTCTTGAACTGAATAAGTACATGGAGGTTGTCGAGCACTGTAATATCTGCTTGAGGCTGATTCATGAGCCCCCAGGTTTATAGAACGCTTTGCTGAATGGAATCAGTCGTCGGCCTTTTCCTCAAGAACTACATTACAAGGCAGTATAAGAGGTCCCCTATCGTTATTGCCATTTCTAAGTCGAAAATTTTACCCCTAGTGCCCCCACACTGCATGTTGTCTTCCAATTTGGAGCTCTAGCACCTTCTTTTGGGAAATAGCGGCCGCGTATGATTGGAGTGTTTTCGGGAAGTTGACTGTGTATGCCGCCGTATTCTCCAATAGGTTGTTTGTGGCCACTGTGACCCGCCCGTGCTCATGCCTTGTATCGGTGGACCACCTCTGTCGAAATTGGAGGCAGCTCCGACTCCATGACGACCACGTTTAGTTCGTCCACACCGTGAGTACACGAGCACTAGGTATAGAAACTAGCCATTATTGAAGTAAATCAAACGTGTAAAAACTCTGCTATCTCTCAGGCTTCTTAAAGATCAAAACTACCTTGAATTGAAATACACTACACAATTACTTATTGTAATTTTTAAGCTCTCTCACATACAATATTATTTGACTTAGAGATGCCTCGATTATTTAATATGAATTATATTTATAAATGAATACATAGTACCAAAGTTAGTTAGCACAAGTGTTAACGTGGTCAGTTGCGGAGATACGGTTGGGTTTGTGGAGGCCATGGCAATCCTAAATGTGATCCAACTCCCAGAGAGATTCCAAAAAAATTTTAAATATTTTTTGGTCACCACTAAAATTTACCCCATCAAGATTTTTCTTTTGCCACCCAATCTTGCATGTTTGGCACCGCCACTCAACATGGTGCAATGGCCTAGATAGTAATCGAGAAAAATTACATTTTCAAGCCTTAAACACACATCGAATGATCAAATAATTTTCTCAAAATTCCAACGTCCATATAATATGCATGAAGGCAGTTACTTATTTTATCAACAATTCCAGTCATATCTCCAATGGGAAAATGATGCCTGATTAGCCGCTATAATCGAGTCTCATTCAGTGATCACAAAATGGTATAGAATTCAAAGCAAATTAATGCATTTGATGAACCGGATATGTGGGTTGAAGATCTAATTAGAACAAATACTATAATGAATTGTATCTTTAATACGGAAGTGTATAGAACCGTAATGTTCTGGTTCATTATATCATGAACACAAATCAGGAATTCACGTACTCAGATCTCCGCCTTCATATATGATAAAACAACAATTCGAGATAAACTGTATATATGTTTATGGATCTCAACACATAAGAATATGAATTGTGTATGTGAGTTAATAAGCGTATGGAATGCCCTATTTATAAGGGGGATTAGGGTTTAGTAATTAATGCATAATTACATAATTGACTCTAAACTTAATTAGGCGGTAAAAATTCTACTCTAATTAGAATTCTTAATATTAGGTAATCAATAAATAATTACCTTAATTAATTCTATTAGACTTTATTATATATTTTGTCTAATAGCTTCCACTCGGTTACATAAGCTATATTACAAAATACAATTTTTAAAATCTGCCGATGCGTTATACGAGAAATGAGTCGTGTGACCATAAAGTAACAAGTAGTGTCATATTAAGTCATCATCTAACTAACATAACAAATTCAAAGCGACGATACCCCAAATCTTCTTCACGTCACAGAAAGATATGTATCTCTTTAAGCTATATAATATTTGATTATATACTTAATGTAACTGCCATACCAAATATGAAGAAGCTAGATAGATTGTTCCTTAAACACTAATGACCATTCGTATCAACTCAACTATTTTTCTAGCATGATCCGCTGGGCTACGTTGATCATAGCCCATGGATGACATACTAAAGTATCATCATCAAACCTCAACTTTAAGCCATAGCTCTAAGTCAAAGAGTGACATCTATATGGATAAGCGTATGTCCATGTGATCACATAATGACAATCAAGGGATTCTTTATCATTTTCACAGCGGACGTTCTGTAGCATACACAATATGATATGTGTGATGGCATGACTCCTACTTAGGTGGGCTGTCACTTACTTATGTCATGCGAATTGTGGTCATTGATCAATAGACTTAGTCTTTATCCTCTACATTCGGTTTTAAAGCTTTAATGTGAAAACTCAAATATTTAACATTCGATCACTTAAAATATCATTTTAGACCTACTGAAGCAACAAAAGAATATGTTTTTCTCGATTTGAAAGTATCTCTAAGGAATTTTTTTGTGTTCACTCATTCGGATAACATGATCTTTTCCTTTGGCTAGTGGGGATGACGGTGTGAGGAGGGTTGCTCCCACTAACCATTCGTGGATCTAGTTATCATATCGTCATGGCCTAGAATGTGAAAACTAATCTTGTTTCTTGGCATGAAAGGTTGAGGACTTACCTCTCTTTCGTTTTGACCCTCATTTTGAGAACCAAATCTTGTTGGGCGTGAAATTTGGAGGGCGTACCCCCTTTCATGCTAACCCTTGTTTGGCAAGTTCTTACCTTGAATACGTGTGGATTGGTAAAACATACCCTCCCTCGCACCGACAGTGACAAGTCTTATTGTAACTCATATAGCTGACCATCTTATTTTATTTTTGTGATAGTTGGGAACTGATCCTCTAGGAATTTGACATTGCGACTGTCCATTTCAGTCATGTCCCTCTTGGTTGCTCTTAGACCAAGTTTTCGATGTTTATGGGTTGGGTGGTGCACATAACCTGTCGAACTCCATGGTCACATATGGTCCAAGATTGGCTTTTTAAATCTTCTATCCAACTGGGTCTCTACTTCTACTACGTAGCGTTTGAATACATCAAGTGTTTCGTGGCGATGAGACAACAGATACACGTGTTTGAAATGCAAGTAGTCGTCTATGAAGGTGATGAAATAAGAAGCCCCATGGTACGCTTTCAAGCTCATGAGTCTGCAAATATCGGAATGGATTAAATCTAATAGACTTGAGGCTCGATAAGCCTTACCTAAAGGCTTCTTGATAGCCTTGCCAACTAAGCAAGGTTCACACACAAGCAGTTAGCCTTAGTGAGTTGCTTTAATAGATCGCACTTAGCGAGTTTGTTTAACTTGTATTGAAATATGACCAAGTCTAGCATGTCATTTAACAGATTCAGAAGTTGTGTCATTGTTGGAAACTAAACAAGGGATGAATTGAATCGTTGGAAATATCATACAAATCAAAAATGCAAAAATCATGTTTGTATGAGCCATGACCAAACATATCGTCACCGTACTCAATTTTTAATTAAAGGACAACAAACTCCTGGTACATAGACTGTGTCATGTAACAGTAATGTCTTCCCGCTACGAAGTTAGAGTTTGTAGGTGCCAATACCGATGACATCCTCTTCAATGTCGTTCTCCATGGTTACGCTTCTTGTTCCAGCGTCACAGTGATGAAACTTGACAAATCTAGCACAGTCATTCACTACGAGTTGGGACGCTCCCGAATCAATAATCTATCTAGAAAAGGAGTTAGCAAATAATGCATGGGAGCAAACATATAATTTGGGTTTATTTGGAAAGTAGGGTACCTTTAAGGCTTGGAACAATCCCGAGAGTAGTGATTTTTCTCTCTATAGTTATACCATTTCACACATACCGTATTCTTGGGGGCTGTTAGCCTTGGGCTATTTAGTCATTTTCTTTCTTTGAACAGATTTTTGAGTCTTGTTTGCTGACTTAACAAATTTCTTGGTCTTCTTAGGGTTTTCCCCATGAGTGGCAAAAACTTTGGCAGGGTGTACGAAAGCTAGCAGGCTCTCGTCTTCAAGCTCGAGATGCATGAGTATGTTAGCGAATGTCTTGATGTTCACGGTATGATTCATCAGAGTTTTGAAGGGAGTTCAACTATCTTTCATCAGGTAGTGAATGAATCACATTATTCACCTATTTGAACTCATAATATCGATTTTTCCAGCCTTGAGATCGCGGAGCATGGTACTCATGATGCGGAAGTATTCAACTATAGGTCAAATCGAATTGATTTTGTACTGAAGTCAATTCAAGTGCAAGACACGAAGCCTTGTAGATGATGTTTAACCGTATTTCCCCTTGAGTTTGTCCAATATGGACTTGGTCGTGGACTCTATATCGTATGTGTCAATCAGGTCGTCATGCATGCAGTACAACATAGCATAGCAAACACTGTGATCCTTCTTGCCCATGCTTCGTAGGTTGGTAAGGTTTTTGCGGGTTCTTCCACAGTTATATACTGAAGAACATAATTTTTGTGCTGGAGATACTGAATATTCCTGGATCAGATGTCATAGTTTAATACAGTTAATTTATCACTGAAAGAAACCTCGTTTATCATACTATAGGATGTCATTTCTACAAGTATATTCTAAAGACATTAAGGCACAATTTTAAAATTAAATTTTTTGTGAAAAATTTTGGATTATGTTATACGTTCAAAACTTTTGCTAGACTCATAATCATCACGTCCTTCATAAACAAAAATTCTAGAAATATCTAACTTTCACAAATTAAAAAAAAAATTCAAGCAAAAATATATAGTAGCACATACAGCCACAAGAATTGGCAGATGCAATTGTTAATTATAACAATTCGGTGTTTTAGCTGTAGAGTATTTTTGGTTTAATTTTTATTTTTTCTAACCAAAATAATTGGCACAAGTAAATGGTTAACGTATAACAATTTGTTTTTCTTTTAACATATATTTAAAGAATTTTTTTTTTTGAAACTATCAAAAACTCTGAATTGGTTTAGAGGTGATCCTTAATCGATTCGGTAAGCTCACATGTAGCTGATCTCGTACTATAATTCTGGTGATCAGCTGCATAGACAATGCTACCATTCCTCGTGAAAGGTCCAGATGTTTGGTGGAGTAAAAGGGTTTCACTTAAAAACCAGCCCTAGACAACCTCTCACGACCACGATTGATGCTGATTTCTATTGAAATTCGAAATAATTATGGTAATATAATTTTAATTACCATATCTAATTATTAACACATAGTTAATAATTATTTGTTCATTTATTAGTTTGAAACATATTCTCTAATAAAATTAATTCATAATTTATATAAGCATGCTCGGAATTAAAATTGCAATTAGCATATTATTCCTAATCATGCATACTAATAAGTAAATTGTACTGAGCAAATTAAATTAATTCCTAATAATTTATACTAATAATTTATTTAAGAACATAAATACAATTGGATAAATATAAGACATACTTATAATCGTAAAGCTCATTTACGAAATTTTAACACAGTTAAATATTCAGAATAATTGGGCTTTCATCACTGTGATTTTTTCTCTGATTCTTGGGGAAACAAGTTCTCTAATATTTGTAATTTGTTTACCTCACCAAGATTGTTGGAAGAAAACCACCTGTTTTATTGAGGGTTTCAACAGTTTGGATAGTCGATTTCCTACAGTTTCTCTTCCGATATATAGTTTTGACCATTAATTGAACTGCAGATTCTAAGATACACATGCATTACATTAAGGTTTTCTCTAGGAAGCTGATCTTTTAGTAGTCTATGGGAATAACTGATAGCTCATTGCTAGACTTGATCGAGAAGTTTAGATCTTGGATTACTTGGGGACATGGTGACACTAGGTATGCATCTCGTGGATTCGGTATGACTGATAGCAAATGCTACGTCTGCTGCAATTGTGAACTGGATATACGAAATTCTTGCCTCGAGTACCTCTGCCAGAGCTGTGGGAGGCAGTTGTGTTGGAAATGTGCGCATGCTCTTCCACCTTTGCATGCCATTGCTCAAAGTTTCTCAATGGAGACAAGTGAGGTTGTATTTAATGTGAAAACATGCAAGCTTTGCTTTGAACTTGGCCCTTTATGTTGTAGTGCTTCTAGATGTAGTAGCAAGATCAACCCTTCTGAATCCCCCGTTAGAGTTATTCAAGAACCGCCATCACCGAGTTTTAGTGTTGAAAGATTTGAAGGTCACTCCACCAATCCTCAATCTCCAGCATCTGTTCACCACTCTCCAAGCAGGTACTAGCTCAATAGCAAAGTTTACTACCATATTATCTTGTTTGTTTATGTCTTGTTCGTGTATGGGTGCCATGGTGTAATATTTACTGATGTGCTTTCATCTTTTAGTTCAGAACTTTTTCAGTTTGCTTGTTTTGGGGCTAACATAATTGTGTATTTTTAGGAGTGATGAGGATGAGGAAAAGGATTCTAGACACCACTTGTTGGCCCATTAAGTGAATGCTCTCGTGATACTTCAACTGTAGATTCTGTATGTGTTAGTGGTAGACATGATTTTTATAGTTTTGTATCTGTTGGATCAAGTCCAGCAGGCACTATGTACAGCAAGAGTATGTCAAAATCCAAGGGTCCCAACCCATTTGCCCTAATGACCAAGAGCTATCTGTTTTAGGAAAGTGCATTAATGGGGCTTGGGATCCCAAAAAGGCAGAAATTCTGTCAAGAATTCAAACCTGGGTTGAGAATTTGAAACAACAGTTTGATTCTCAAACACTTGGTCTCATTTGGTTTCCTCCTCCACCTGAAAGCATCATTGATGATCTTGAAAGAAGTTCTTTTACATATGATGACGAGGATGATGATATCGGTGGCTCAGGTGTGGTCTTTTCTCCCACATCTGATCTTGAAGGCATGTGTCCGGCGAAGGAAAAAAAGCATGTTGATCAGAAGGAACCCTTGAGAGCTGTTATAGAGGGGCATTTTAAATCTCGTCTCTCAACTTTTGGCATCATAGCCACTGAAGACATTGTTTCTGAGAATTGGTTGTGTTGAACAACAAGAATCAACAAAGGCTGCACTCAACTTTGAAGTCCAAAAGCAGCAGCCAGACAAGCAGCCGGACAAGCCGCCGGACAAGAAAAAGGGGCAGCCATGATTTGTCATAGATTTGTGATTTTTTTTATACTTTTATACTCTATAAAAAGAGCTGTAATATGTATGAATGAGATAATAACAAGAACTTACGATTTTCACTTGGTATCAGAGCAAACAAACACGTTCCCGGCGAAAAAACACAGTTTCCGGCGAAATCCCAACAAAACCGCAGTTGCCGCCGCTCAAACGCCACCACCGCCGCGTGAGACAGCCGCCGGAGGCCCTTTGTTCCAAACCGTACCCGACCCGGGCCTGAAATGGTCGTCGCCGGCCGAATTCGCGGCGATTTCGCTAGGGTTTCGGCGCGGCTTTGCTCAATCCACGGCGCGTCCGCCTTCGCCTGCACCGGAGACCAGGGCCATCAGAATCGCGCTGCTGAGAGCGTTCCGTAGACATAACACGCATCGCCAAACCACCACGCGCCGCCATGTGCCGGACCCGGGAATTCAGTACCTTCGATTTGGCGAGTTTGTCGCACTTGTCAAATCTGTTTTCAAAAATGTTATTCCGTTTGATCTATATTTGCGTTTCCGTACAAAAG
>JAOWBN010207746.1:0-14200 GCA_028565015.1 Pinguicula moranensis | reverse complement strand
TCTTTTCTGCCCACAAGAAGAAAAATGCCAAACAATATGGAACTCACTGCCCATCAGTGCATCTCGAATCATATACAGTTGAAAGGATTACAATGAGTACTAACTGAAATGGTGCTAAAAATGATCATATTCACAAAGATATCACTTTTTGGGAGCAATCTTTTGCGCAATTATACTCCCCAAATAGGCATTCATTCAATCAATCATTAGCTTATAGTTTCACAGACACGAATTGGAAAGAAGCATGAAGAGGGCAACCAGGTTTTCGCCCGCAAGAACAAACTCGCTGACGCTCAGAACTCCCTTCTCCTTGAAGGCGGACACCGTGCGGGGACTAGTAATTCGCTCCACAGTCCCCTTGAGAGCCTCATGGATTTTCTGCGACAGCACCATTTCTAAGACGAATCCGCCTGAACCGTAATCAAATCCCCCGTTTACAAGAACACAATCGACGGGACGACGATATTGCAAAAAATCAGCTAGCTCTTCACGTTTCTGCTGCCCAGAAGGAATTTGACTTCCGAATAGTTGAGAGGCTTGGGCTTTATTTTTAACTTATCTAAAAAAAGATTATATTTTTAACCTAATTGGGCCTTGGGGTTAAAAATTGAACTTGTACCATTCACATTCACCTGCTTGAGTTTTGTCCTTCCTAATTCTGTGCCATGCATTTAGTTCACCCTCTGCATCTGGAATCTCATTTGTTCTCTGAGAAGATGGATACGAGCGTTTCCATGTGGGACGAATGGGTCGATGAAGCGCTGTTAAAACTCCAATCCCTCAAGCTTTTGCGCTCCCTTCTGCCTATCCACCTTCAGAATGCAGTAGCCTAGCAATCGACTCCGGGTGCAAATTCCCCGTCGAAAGGCAGCCCAGATTTTCGAACTTTTGATGGTCCACGAAAATGGGATAGAGATTCTGGGGAAGTTAAGGTTTCGGAATCCGCGTTCCAGAAATGGCTTCATGATGTGCCCAGTTTAGGTTCAACTTGGTTCTCTTTGTGTTTCTGTTAGCAAATTCCCTATGCATTTATCTTTTCTTTTAAATTGGTTATTTGAAAAGTTCTCCCCTTTAGTATAGATGGGTACTTCATCTTGTTTTTCCTTCCGAAATTTTCTATTACGGTTTCTTTTTCAATATTCTATCCTTTTCAAGCATATCGCCCTTTGGCCTTTGCTGATAAAAGAAAGAAAAATTGAGTCTTGATGTATTCTTCCTTATGTCAATTGCACGGAGTAAATTCATCTTGCTCCATTCTGAAAAGAGGAAATCAGTTCATTTCCTTCATCTTATTATTATTCTTTTAATTGTTGAATTGTCAGGGGAAGACGATTATGCCATCAATGAGAAAGTAGGAGATAATTTTGAAGCAGATTTACCTGATGGAAAGCTTAGAAAACTAGTCATCTGCTCCGGAAATGATTACTTAGCACTGAGTTCACATCCAACAGTCTGCGGTGCTGCTAGCAAGGCATGCATACCCTGCATCTTATTTTACTGATATTCACTCAGACCCTTATGTACCCGACATACAGATTTTGATATTAATAGCCACCTGCTGATTTCACAGACAACTCTAGCACATGGAATGGGTCCAAGAGGATCTGCTTTGATCTGTGGGTACACTACTTACCATAGGTTACTCGAATCATCTTTGGCGGACTTAAAAACAAAAGCATTTTGATAATAACCGAGCCATCTGCTGAAATTTTTGAGTTTTAGATGAGTACCCCAACCTGCTAGACTTTATAGAGATTTTTCCTTGTATCTACTCTAATAGAATTGTCTGCTTGCAGTCAGTCCTAGTATGATGCGCGCATACTCAATTACCTTTAATTGAAACAGGTAATTTCAAATTTGTCTTGTCAATCAGACCTTTACTTCTGATCCTGCAATCGACCCATTTCAATGAATTGAGAATTAACGGAATAGGTTATATCTGTTTATCACGAAGTAATAAATGCAAGAGTTTTTTGCAAAGTTGCTTGCAGTTATTTCTGTCCTTATAATGTGGTTGAGCATCACCACCCTTTGTATTAGTTGTGGATGCCATTTGGATTCTTGTGGAACTGATTTCTACTTTTTCTAATGTGAGATATTAGGATTTCCTTGTTTGTCCAACAGGCTTTTCAGCCAACATGGTCCTTATGACTGCAGTTGGAAGTATTGTTTCACTCTTATCTGGTGGCAATCCTGAAAGTAATGATAGGGTTGCTGTATTTTCTGATTCCTGAACCATGCATCAATAATTGATGGGATTCGTCTTGCCGAGAAACAAGGAAATTCAGTGACTTTTGTCTACAGGCACTGTGATATGAGCCATCTTGATGCATTATTGTATGCTTTCTCTTAATCCTTATCCTTTATTTATGGCCGCGTTTTTGCTTCCACTGATACCCTGATTCTTGGATTAACAACAGGTCAAAATGTCCAATGAAGAAAAAGGTTGTTGTAACTGATAGGTTTGTTTCTCCTGATTTAGTGACAATAGTGTAGCCCAGATAAATTTTTATCCTCCCTTAGTTCTGTATTTTGTATTAACTATGTGCCTATGCTCAAAATCAGTTCCTCAGCAGTGGTTTACTGGATTTTCATATTTCTTTTGTCAGTCTGTTTAGTATGGATGGAGACTTTTCCCCAATCTCTGAGCTTGCAAAACTCCGCAAGAAGCACGGCTTCTTGTTTGTGATAGATGATGTGAGTTTTTAAATTCCCAACAAGAAACTATCACAAGCTTACATGCAAAAAAAATGTACTCAGATGGCAAATCCACTTCTTTTCTCAATTTCTTCCTACTGGCTTGCCAGAAACTGCAAAATATTAGCCAATTTTGTTTTTACATTTATAGGCCCATGCAACATTTGTATGCGGGAAAGGTGGTGGAGGTGCAGCTGAAAAGTTCAATTGTGAAGCTGATGTCGATATTTGCATTGGCACACTGAGTAAAGCTGCTGGTTGCCAGGGTGGATTCATTGCATCCAGGTGTTGTATATCCTGAAACATGACATTCCTTTTTCTTCATCTTCTTCTCAAAGTCATCTCTTGATCCATTTTTCATCTGAATGAACTACTTTTTGACTCACATTTTAATGAACCACATTACTCTTTTATCCATTGCACTTAATCAACTTTTAAATTGTGTGGATGGCAGCAAGAAATGGAAACTGCTAATCCAATCGGTAGGTTGATCCTTCATATTTTCAACTTCTATGCCAGTGCCTGTTGCAGCTGCAGCTCATGGTTAGTTTTTTAAATTTATGCTCATGAATGTTCGTTACTTGGTTTACCCATGACAAGATGAGGTGAGCTGCCGTCAACAGATTGATTCCTCACTACAGATTTAATACTACATCTGTTTAGTATGAGCCAAACATATAGAACTATTATTCTCCTTACCGAATAACAATTTATCTCTATTCATTATGTTTGGAGAGAAAAAGGTGCTTTTTGACAGACAGTAACATTGGGATATTTTCTACACATGTTTGTCTCATGTTGCTCTCACATTTGCAGCTGCTGTTCGGGTGGCAAAGCAAGAATCATGGCGTCGGCATAACATCTTGAAACACGTACAGGAATTTCGTTTTTGACTGGAATTCCTGTGCAAAGTCACGTCATTTCGGTGCTCATAGGGCGTGAAGACAAGGCCCTGCAAGCTAGCCAGTCAGCTCCCTCTCCCTCCACCTCTCTTTTGCCTATATCATCCTCTCTTCATGTGTATAAGATTGGTATGTATTGAACATGGATGTTTTCTGATGCAGGCATCTTCTATAATCAGATTTCCATGTCACTGCAATCAGACCTCCAACAGTACCACCAAATTCCTGCAGGTTTGTCGAAGTTATGAATTTATGACAATTCGGTTTATATGGCAATGCATGCTCATTTTCATTGACTCCTTTGATGTTGCATCTTGTCATGATTTTCCTTGTTTTCGTCTTAGTTCAGAATTCGAGTCTATTTTTGGTTTGTTTCAGTTCTTTTTGTCCACAACCGATCTCAACTTTTCTTTTTCCTAGTCAATCTGATCATAATGTTTCTTAAATATTGATATGCGCCTTCACAACAAGACTTAGCTTTGATATTTATATGGTTTGCCTCCTTTCAGGTTACGAGTAACTTTAAGTGCAGCTCACACGAGCAATGATTTGATAAAGCACAAATAAGCTGGCTTACTGGGTGGACTTCCAGAATATGAACCCAAACCAAATACCTATTCCATGCTTTAGATTCTTCATTTTTCTCACCTATTTGAATTTGCCTTAGATGGCAGTGCCATATTTGCATATAATTGGTTTTCAAGCATCATATTGTGAACTAGGAGTGTATTTAACATAGAGAAGGGCACATTTTTAATGATTCTGGCTATTTGATCTAGCAATGACTGTGCTTGTTTGCTCGTGAAGACGAAAAGAACATGTTGCAGCAGTAAGTTGTAATATATCTGTGCATGGTTTCTTATACCCTTGAATAAGAGTAGCATGTATATATAGATAAGGTCATTGTGCATGTGCATAAACAGCCTGAGATTTTAAGGAAAAATAGACACATTGTGTTAAGTTCACTAGAGGCACTTCTTGATAAACTGTGCGAACGTGTTTAAAACCAAAACAAGTAGCAAGATGTTGCAGATTAGCTCAGTTAGGGTTGGTCTCATCACAGGTTGACTTGAAATTAGAAACCCAACCAGTTTGTGGCACGAGAATTTAAGTTTGTGACTGATGAGCAGCAGCTGGTATTATACTCCTTTGGTTCATAGCTCGCCAAATCTCTACCCTCATAGGCAAGCTGCAAGCACATCACAACATTCATCTTCTGAGAGTTTTATACTAGAGAAAGTAAAGTTTCGGATAATGAGCATTACTCACCCGTGGCATGTCATTAGGATTCATTGGGACATCATTCAAGTCAATAGAAGTAGTAGAGGTTCCTTGTGATATAGTAGTTACCGATACTGCACGTTTCTCCGCCAAGGGTTTGACTAGGGACGGCATGTTGTTAGACTGAGAGTAGTGGGAAGGTAGCTGGGGTGGATTTGAGGCACTGGATGATGAAACTGAAGGTGGTGTTGGAACCTCAACTTGAATCACCACTTGAGAAGTCATCATTTTGTTGGGACTGGAGTTAATGCTGCAGTTGTTGTCTTTGACCGTGTTTGGCCAGAGGAAAGTACCCTGAGGTTTGCAGATTCTGAAGCCACTCTTGAGCCTTTGTATCTTTGCTGCTTTTTCCTCAGCTGCTATTGGGGTTGCTGCATTTTGGTCCTTCGTTTCTCCTGATTCTGATGTTCCTCCTCTTGCAGTAATTAATAATGCTCGTACTTGTTGCTGGTCGCTCTTTGCAGCCGTTGGTGTTTTGTCTTTTGTTTGTGCATCCGTAGGCACCATTAATGATGAGTCCTTTCTTCCTCTTTCTTCCACATTGCCTGTTAACTTTCCAACTCCTCCCTGTTTGAGTTTTTTCCAAATCCATGCAACACCAATATCAAGTTCAGTACTTCCAAAAGCAAACAACTAACTAAAAATTATTAGAATCTTTGGCACCTCTATCTCTTTGACTAAAGTCAGATATGGCCATTAATTGTTCCTTACAATTTTCCTGACAAAACCATGACAATCATCACAATTAAGCACATTCCAATGTCTTAAAGATTAATATTGCCATAGAGAACTGTAGAGTAGCTACCACTGAGACAGGTGAATCGCCAACCAATGAAGCAGCCAATTCATCCAGCTTTTGGCTGATGCCGTAGTTAGATGGTGATTTTGTTGTAATTGCTAGATATTCTTCTTGCTTCCTTTTAGAATTAATTATCTCAAGTTCCCTGCAATTCAATGCAAAAGGATGGCAAAAATTAACAAGGCCGGCAAGAAGCAACTGCACTGCTTACAACAAAGATTTAGCTTACCTCCTCAACTTCCCAATTTCTTCATCCAATTGCAATTTTGTTGTCATCAAGCCCATCTCTCTGTGACAAGTGGAAGTTATTACAATCATACTAAGAAGCAAATTATTCCTAACTGTGTGCAAGAGTTCTACCTTTTTAGCTTATAAATTTCGTCCTTCAAAAGTTTCAATTCTCTTGCACATATGACGTCCTGATTGGGAGAATCACCAGGCTTCCAACCAGGTGGTGGCACCCAGTAAGGGTCTTTCACCCCTGCCTCCTTCCTGATGTCGACTAGATCAGCTTTCTCCAACCAATACTCCATTGCTCCATCTGGATTGTGCCTCCGTCGGAACCTCTCTTGACCACCTGGTGCAAGCCTACCAGCCATATGCTTCAGAAGATGATCCAGTAGTCCAGTATCACCTATCTTCTTCCTTGCTTCAACTCTCAGTTGGGGCCTCAGAATCGGTTTCTCAGCGGTTGCTCCTTTCAATTTCATCACCCCCAAGAGGTTCTTCTCAGCAAGCTTGTACCTGAATTCATACTGATCAGTTCCCGCCCTAGAGTTAACTAGATGAGCAAACAGAGCAAAATACCATATATGAGTTACCTTTCTGCTGACCAGCGGAATTTAGGATCTCTTAGTATCTGTGCTTCTTTGCAGCTCAATTTTCCCTTGATTTTTTTCTTACCCTTGATTTTTTTCTTACCATTCTTTTGCTTCCCCTTTTCTTTCTTTATCTCACGATTTTCCACCTTGGGTTTCTTAACACCATGGTTTCTAAAAGAGTATCTCTTCCTTTTCAAATTACAGGCCTCATTCTCTTCCTCCTCGTGCACCTCTTCATTGTTCTCTTGATCTTCAGCGCTGCCATCCTCTTCTTCTTCTTCCTCCTCCTCTTCATCTATCTCTCTGCTATCATCCCCAACACCATCAATCCCTTCCTCAGAATTCCCATTTTGAACTTTTTCTACAGAATCTGTATTTCCACTCTTAGCCCGCCGGATTCCTGCAACCTCATTCACAAAACTCGATGAAGAGTTCTGGGCATTGCCATCGCAACAGTCATTTTCCTTATGCCTTGCCAGATACTTCACTTGCCTTCTAGATCCCCATGTAACCATCCCATCCCCTTTTAACACGGAGAAACAAGAGCCCTTCTTCTCTTCATCAGTGCCGTTATCGTTACACATTCCGGCAGCTATAGAAGTGATCAGCCAGAACGACTCCAAATTTTTCAGCTGGGAAAAAATCCTCTCCGGCACTAATTTGACAAGGACTTTGTCTGCCAGAGCCTTACCCATGACGAACTTCTCATCCAAAGCAGGGTGTGTTTCTCTTCTGCTGTAGTTGAAAAATGCACTCAATGAGGCCATGCTTGGGAACCTTATTCCAACATTAAGGTCCGTTTTCTTACAAACCTGAAAATCCATGCGACAATAAACAACTTAAAAACAGATCCCAGAAAACATATACGTAGGGTTTGTAATCGAATAATCCTCACCAAAGCAACTCGGATGGACCTCAACTGAGATGGGGTTCGTGGAGGTAAATGAACGTGATCAATCTCGTACAGAAAACCCTCGATGACATGGCTACCCATCTCCGATTTCCCTCCTTGGTTCGCCAGTTCTGGATGCGAAAGCAAGAAATAAGAACTCAACCCTTCATTTTTTCCAACAAACCATCGCGAAGCATTCAAACCATTCCTTGGTTTTCTTACACTCAATAATGAAAAACTGTATAAGACTACGTTGTAGAAAAAGTAGACGGGGGGGAGTACCTTGAATCAGGAGAGGACAGTGGTCAGACGAAGGTGGCCGTGGTGACAGCGCGGCCGTGCTGCTACTTTTCTCCGCCTCCTTCTGGCAGCACTGATCCATTTCCTGCAGGAAAAAAATTTGGAGTACCCTTTTGTCCTCAGTAGTCTCACTATATACTACGAGTGTGTGCACGCCTGTGGAATGGGAGTGAAAAATGGGGTTTAAGGGGGGACTAAAACAAATTTCCCATCAAGAAGTCACTATCAGAACGAGGGTGTGCATGTAAAGTGATGAATTCTGATTTCGTTCATGCGGTTTTGCAAGCAAAAACATCATGATGGATATAAAGATTTGGGATTTGTTTTCGCAAACTGTCAAGAAAACGAGAGCGCGTGAGAGATGGTTGGTAGTCGCAGTGTGTGCAAAAGTGTGTGAGACAAAAACTAACAGATGGCAGAGGGGGATTTTCGGGTACAGGCGAGGCGGCAAATTGCAGCTTTCTGTGTGTGAGAGAGAAAAGAACAGAAGAGAGACCATTCGGAGTTGTTGAAGTTGAAGGTATTTCTTGGAGCGTCTTCTGAAATAAGTCTCCATTGCATTGCCATCATCTGTAGCTATACAGAAACATGAGAACAAATCAAACATAAAATCTGGTGTTTGATCTGAGAACTGAAAAACTTTAACTGGAAAAGGGTTTTAGGGTTTTCGAGAAAGAAAAAGGTGATAAACTGCCAGAAAACCAGAGATTTTTCCATGAATAGAAACAAGTTCAAAATTGCGGCTGAAGAGCAGAAAGTTTGTAGACATTTTTGTGGAAATCCAAGCAGACAATTACATGGGGAATTCATTATTTGCTCTATGAACAGTCAACAGTGTATACATACATATAACATATCTAAACATTGCATGCTTATACATATTCAACCGGAAAAGAAGATAAAAAGAAAACTGGGATCTGAAACCTGAAACCTGAAGCCAGAACAATCATAATACATCTTCATCAAAACCAGGAAAAATCAAATAGACCCAATAGACAACTGTCAACAAGAATGGAAAAAAAAAAACAAGAACAAAGTATTCTGCAGCTTAGAGTGAGGTTGAAGTTTCAAGAACACATATTTGCATCAAAATATCTAAATGCAGCAAAAAATAGAGAGGGACCTATGAATGAAAAGAGAAAACAGCAACTTAGTAAGAATCCTAAATTTCAGAATGCAGATGCATGCTGAAAATCTTCATTTGGGTTTCATTTCCCACATTTGAGGAATCATATACAGCAAACACATCGAAGATTTACAAATGAAAAAACTCAAAGAGATTGAAAGGGTTGCACTCTGTTCTTCAGTGACTCTGTTTCTGTGGCCTTTGCTGAAGAGGAAGTAGCAGAGGAAAAGCGACGTAAAATTGGTATTCAGATTACCAGGAGAAAGCAACGCAATGAGAAAAGAGTAACGAACTGGTCTCCTCTCCCCACCCCTTGAGAAATGACTGAAAGACCCTTAAAACAGTTGTAGAATTTTTCGTGTCTGATTAATTAGGTTTCTTATTTTTGATTTTATAAATCACTTTGCAATACAGATTTTGCCGAAACTTAACCGTCAACCAGAAATAAAATAAAAATTTAGGGAATAAAGCAATTTAAGTCTCCTCTTATTGTAATCTTAGTCTCATCAAGTTAAAATAGTAATTTGGGTCCCATAATTTAAAGATTTAGTGAAATTTTGGTACCAAGGTCAAAATTTGAACTTATTTAACTTGTAATAGTAGGTAAATCCACTTTAATAACATATAAATGATAACGATCAGAATAAAAATTTTTTATGAAAAATAAAATGCAAAAATTAATATTAATTTCGTTTGTACCCAACTTGATCATAATAAGTGCTCTTAATTTTAATTGTTAGTACCACAGGTGGCCTCCAAAGAAGAAAGAAGATTGTTGTTGCTCATTGTGTTCTCCAATCTCTTAATGCCTTACTTTCTCGTTTAAAATTAGGAGTGAGCGTTCGGAATTTGGAATTGCCTATTTTTTATCCGATTCGAATTTTGTTCGGAAGTAATATTTGATTTTCATTCCGTTCCGTACTAGAATTCGAAATTTAGAACAATAAAAAAAATTGAAAAAAGCATTTCAAAAAAAAAGAAAAAAAATTAAACCAGAAGTTTAATTATAAAAAATAACTGAACTATGTTGTTTCAACCTTGCAGGATATATCGTACATTAACAACTAAGCTAACACAAAATTAGACTTAAGTAGTTTCAGTTATTGGCCTTGAATCCCTTGATCAGAATATAGAACCACAAGTTTAATTAACACAGTACATGACTTTCACAAACCCAACCATTTCTCTGCATCAGCATCATCATTACATTTAGAAGGAATAGGAACACTTAGACTGAAGTCATTAATGCTCTTTCACACTGCATCAAAAATTCAAACTCAAAAAATATCATCTAAATTTTTTAGCACAACTAGACTTGGGCGTTCAGAATTCGGAAATTCGGAATTCCGAACAGCAATTCCGATTCCAATCCAAATTGAATTCGGAATCAATATACAGTTACGAATCCGATCCAAATTGAATTCGGAATCAATATATAATTCCGAATCCGATCCGAATTTCTGAATTGGATTTCGAGTTCGGAATTCGAAATTGTTCTGAATTTTAAACATCATTTGCCCACCCCTATTTAAAATGCGTGAGGAATTTTAATATGTACGAGTAATTTAATATTATTATCTTAAATTTACTCAAATCTCATCGGTTAATTTAATTCCTATATAATTACCCCATTAAGACTTCCATCGGTTGAAATTGGCTCAAATTTAAATTCGATGAGACGATAATACTCAAATTTTAATTGATAAAGTTTTATATGTATCTTATTTATTATATTTTTAACCTTTTTTTTATTATTTAACGTTTACCTGTTATAACAGGTAAAGTCCGGTCAAATGCCAAATTTGGGACCGAAATTGCAAACTAAAGGACTAAATTGAAATTGCTTTATTCCCTAAAATTTACTCACCTATTAATAACCTAATTAAAAAAAGATGTTTGTGCCTTTGTGGGGAACCCATAAATCACAAGTTCCTAGTCATACACAATATGATTTAATAGTTATAAGAAAATAAAAACAAAAATATTGTTTTATTTTATTTATGTCTGGTAATTGAAAGCAATATTGTAGCCACAACGACAATTTTCCAATCAAAATAACACTACACAACATTATCCACCAACGTTGCTCGATTCAAACTCCGTCTGGTATGAGTACGATGGATCCCGATGTCTTCCTATTCTCAAGATCCGCATGAGCTTGTGCTGCCTGAGATAGAGGATAAGTATGATTCACACGGACACGAAGGACACCTGCTGCTACGTTTGTGAAGACCTCTGATGCAGTCTGCAGTAGCTCGTCTCGAGTAATGGTGTATTGCATGAGGGAAGGCCTCGTCAAAAACAGAGATTTGGGTTGAAGGGCCGACAAAGGGACTGGTTCAACGATGCCAGATGACTGACCGAAACTCACCATGTATCCACGAACTTTCAAGACTGCTAAAGATCCCTGATAAGAGGAGATATCATAACAATATTCGACAAGAAAGATGTCGTGACTGGTGAGTTGATGCAGGAGCTGACACAAAAGATGATGTTGAGTTGTCCGATTCTACTTGAATGGTATTAAAGTACAATAAGGTGGCAAATCGGTGCATAAATAAGAAGTAGTGATGATAGTTTCCTAATTTTGGGATGTGCATTGACTTCCAAAATATTATTTTTAGTTAATTTTGCTATTTTTGATAATAAATTAATCTGTCAATTAGGAAGGTCAATTAGTCCCGATTTGAGCCTAGTTTTTGGCAGATTACTTATTTTGATTTGAACTTTGTTTAGGAGTGATTTCCGGAATTTGCTATTTTCGGCAGGTTTTGACTAATCATGAATTTCGGCTATAAAGTTTGGCTTGAGGACTTAGTTTTTCAGCATTGAATTGATATTGAATAAAAGTTGAAACCTAGAGAATATTTCTCTAATTTTTGGGCAAATATGTTGTTCTTGCTTGCAATTCTTCTGAATTTGCTAGCCAACAGGATAATCACAATTATGTCTGGTGTCATGAGTGTTGTCTTTCATTGAGACGATTCAGACATATATTAGTTGAACGAAGCAAATTTCTAGTCTATGATAAGAGTATCTTTAAAGGGTGGTGTGGTGTTATGAGCATAAGGTCGCAGGGGGCCCAGACGGTGCATACTAGCCTAGTGGCGAAGTATGCGACCCTCGACTTCAGGGCTTGCCTAGAGGTCGAGGGTTCGAGCTCCCATTGTGGTGTGGGGAGATTTCGCTGTCATCTGGGATTAGTCGGAGGGCCCACTGGGCCCGAAGGATACCTGGATAGATAGTTGTGTACTCGGGCATGGTACGTCCGAAAATGGCCACGACGGACCTGGGGAACGCAATAAGGCTCGGGGTGCAGGACACAAATTGCCTGCATTCAGGGTTAGCGACACAATTATCTATTAAAAAAAAGAGCTCAACTCAATCATGCTACTGAAACGCCGAGAAATGATATAGCGCAGGACAACACAAGCGCAAGACACTACAAAATGGACAATTATATCCCCGTGTTAATTTCTGTATCAGTGTTTAACACGAGGATATAATGGTGAAAATAGCTCTGTCTTGCGCTTTTTTGTCCTGCGCTATATCATTTTTCAAGGATTAGAGATCTTAACCAGTATCTCGTATATTATTATAAGTAATGTAATGAAAATTTGAATCATTTAACAAGTTCAGTTTTGTACCAATAATTTTTTTATATATCCTTTAATTCTTATTTTTTTTAAATTTTATAATTTTTGAGTATTTTAAAAAATTATAAAATAAAATAAAAAAAATTAGAAAAGGAGGTTATTTCTTTGCTATTTCAACAATTTTATAAATAAGTAAAAATTATCTTAAAAAATTTAACAACAAATATTATTTACAATCAAAATAATCTCATATCACCTACTTAAAAAAATAAGAGTTTTGACTGACAAAAAATGAGTTTTTGATAAAAAGAGAATGAGGAGTAGAGTTTTAAAATGTTATTTTTAAAATAATTTAAAATAAAATAATAATAATAATTTAAATTTTAAAATGTACAAAATATACCCTAAGTGTATGGGTTTGTAAGTTTTTTTTCAAATTTGTTTTTGTTTTTACTAGTGTCAATATCGTTTTGGTGGTATTTGCAACATTGACTTTGAACAGTGATTTGTAAAAAAATCCTTCAAAATTCCAAAGCTTAAAAGTTAGATTGGTGTAGCTTCTGTAAAAGCTTATTTTACAAAAACTTATTATCAAAAGTACGAGAAGTTTTGACTAGAAATGATATAGCGCAAGAAATTTTACCAAGAAAATCACGGTGAACTACGTGTGTTTAACACAATTGTGATTGTTGTTTATTACGCGAAATCCAATATTCTTATGATTTTCTTGCTAAAATTTATTACGGTATATCATTTTCCAAGTTTGACACTCCCTAATTCCATTCTAATCACGATAACGGGAAAGAATTCCCCATTTGTGGTTGGCAGAGCAAGTCGAAGCACATCATTTAAATCTCTAACACCGACCAATTATGATGGTTTTGTGTCAAAGTTTTTCTCAATCATTTAATGTTCAACAAAAAATTTAATTTCGATGTTAACTATGTGCCACTTCATATGGTTATCTAAGAATTTAAACACGACGATTTTATTTTGGATAAACCCAACCCAACCCATGTTTGAGAAACAAGTTGGTACCTTGTGTGGTATAAACTTGTTCTTGGGTCAACATCAGGCTATTGCTATTTTGGGCTGGTTGTATTGTGTTGTATAGGACTTGCGTTTGTGTTGATCAATGCACCTAAAATTAAAATTTGGATATAAACTGGTTAGGTATGAGAGTTTATAGTTCCGGTTTTTAGGTGACCAAACACTGTCTCAACTGGGACCAAAATGTAAGAAAAATTCCCAACTCTGGGCAGACTCATTTTCCAGAACCATGTAGGCTTTCTATCAACACCAATATTATCTTTTAGGGGTAGTTGTGACACTGAAAAGATGCAAGACTAGTATGATTCTGTTTTGTTGCTATTCCATATTAATGAGAAAATGTGGATGGCGTATCTAGTGGTTGTGAGGGTGTATGAGTTTAAAGTGTGTGGAAGATTTTGATGGTTTAAGCCCCTATACTTACCAATCAAAAGAAAACTGGTTGGCAACCCAACGGTTTGAATTAGTGGTAGGTGGTTGGGATTCTCGGAAGATGTATGATTTTCATTCACTTTGGGTGCAAGCAATTCGTTGGATTCCTTTGGAGGCTCTAGACCCATAATTTAATCGGTTCATGCGTGGGGATCATTGGACATGAGTCTCATAGATTAGTTTGACCCAATAGATTAGTTTGACCCAATATGGTTCCGGGTAGCATGGTAACCCCACCCCCACCCACCACCCACCACCCCAAAAAACTACTCAGCAGTCAAAATAGATAGAAGTTTTTTTTTAT
>JAOWBN010207735.1:0-14200 GCA_028565015.1 Pinguicula moranensis | reverse complement strand
AGATTCTTTTAAAAAAAAGTAAATTTCGGTTATAATCGAAAAACGAATCAAAAAATTTCGATTATGATTTTTCATAACCATAACCGAACCGAATAATCAAATAACCAAAAAAATTCGATTATTCAGTTCGGTTAACCGTCGATCGACGATTATTTTGCTCACCCTTACACATTTTTTAAATAAATCACCCCAAAATACATGTGTCCTGAGACAATGTTTGCAATTTGTCGAACGTAGACATAACATGCGACATTTAAAAACTCGCAAATGCCATCAGTGATATATGTTCATATAAAAAAAAATCTCAGATTGAATCTCATATTCTCCAATGTTCTTCTCTCGGCATTGAGATCTGCCACCACTTTATCAAAATTTTAATAAATCCAATGTTCTTCTCTCGGCATTGAGATCTGCCACCACTTTATCAAAATTTTAATAAAAAATTTCACAATTCTTTTTCATATAACTATAAACATTTCACAAATGTTCTTTTATTTTCGCGGGGTGTTTTACCCATGTCAAGGATGATGAATCAAGCCAAACCAAATCTACACAGTATATTTCACTTTAGGCCGGGTTTGAGAAGTGTAAGATGTATTAGTCGTACTTTGACCTTTAAAAAGATATCAAGAGACCCTCGACTCTTTAAACACACACATAAAAAAATACACAAAAAAAAAGATTGAGAGAAGGCGGTGACCGCCCACATACATAGATAAAGAGATGAATTAATATACATTTAATGAGTTGGATCAATAAGCAAATAAATAAGTATGTAACTATATAGGTAAAGAAGTACGTGTTACCCCGATACCTGCTAAGTATACCCCGTATAATCCCCCATATCCCTATCTCTCTACCTCTCGAACAATAATTCTACATCTCCAACGCGCTCTATCAGAGGCCATGTCCTCGGACAGGTTTAATCCCGCTAAATCCAATCGTTGTTGCTCCTCCCACGTCCTTATAGGTCTCCCCTCCCACGCCTTCCTTCAACTTGAATTCATTCGACTCTCCTAACAGGTTCGTCAATATGCCTTCTGCGTACGTGTTCAAACCATAGTTTTTTCTCTCTCAGCTTTGTACCAATATGTGCTATACCCAATATGTCCCTAAAAAATTCATTGGGGATAACCTCATAGCCCAACACTCTGTCCCAGGATCGATGTACCCTTTCATCCATTCATTGTTTTTTTTTCTTCTTGTAATTGGGCCACAATCAGGGGTAGGCGTTCGGAATTCAAAATTCAAAATTCGGAAATTATTCGGAAATTTCAGAATTTCGATCCGATTCAAAATTCGGAAATTTTGATCCGATCCGAAATTATTCGGAAATTCGGAATTCAGAATTCGGAAATTACCCTTATTTCGGAATTCGGAATTCCGAATGCTCACCCCTGCGCTATTATGATGCAGTAATTAATATTATTGGTACCATATCGTAAATTAGCGATAACATAAAATTGTTACCGTATCATGATACAGAAAAATTGTACTATTTCAATTTTTCGCTAATTGATACAATAATTGTATTTTACCATTAGGTGTTTTACCAAACACCCCGAGAGCAGATATGATTTGTCGTTTGGATATGACCAAGAAAGAGATGAGAAGCTTTTGAGCAAATAACAACTGGTAGAGGCACGCTCTAGGCAGAATCAAGTTTAATGCGAAATATATCGTACAACATTCGAGGGTTAGGCTCCCCTCGGAGAAGAGCTGGAATATGAGAACTGGTTCGAGTACACAAAATTGATATGTTATGTGTCCAGAAAATGAAATTGACGTCGTTGAATAGATGGGAGTGCAGAGCACTCTGGCGGAATGAGGAATTCGATTGGTGCCACAGTGATGCAAATGGGAGTTCGGGGGACATATATTTGGCAAAGAGACAGTTTTCAATGGAGCGTGGGAGGAGCTGGGACTATTGGGCATTGAAGGTCTCTGGGGATCGATGGCGGTACCGGTCAAGATTCTGAATGTTTATTCTCTAGGACAAATAGGTCTGAAAAGGATGTTATGGGGGTACATTGAGACCCTCTTGGCTAGTGATTTGGTCTCTTGCTGGTGTGTAGTAAGAGATTTCAACGCAATTTGGAATAGGGACGAAAGGCGTAGTTCTGCACTGCCAGTTTATGGGGAGATGGAGGAATTCGACCAGTTTGTGTATAATTTGAATTTGGTGGATCTACCGATGCAGAAGTTCAGATTCACATTCATCTCAAGAGGAGGGGATTGCTGAAGTAGAATTGACAGGTTCTTACTTTCGACCTCTTGGCTCCAAGCATGGCCAGATCTGATTCAGATAGGATTGGAGAGGCTAGCTTCATATTACCGTCTCATTTTGCTAAAAACTGAGGAATTAAATTGGGGACCTTAGGATATTCGTATGTTAAATTGCTGGAGTGCAATGGAAGGTTTTTCAGATCTTGTGAGGGCTGAGTGGTCAACGCTTGAGGTAGAAGGCTATGCTTGTTTTGTTCTGCAAGAGAAACTGCTTGATGAGGTTGAGACTTGATTCTTGGAACAAAAATAGATTTGGAATGATAGACAACATGATTAAACTGTTGAAAAATGAGCTTCAGTTTTTTTGATGTGGTCGCCGAACAGAGATCTTTTCGGGGGAGGAGAGGAGCAGTAGACAAATCACGTGGTGCCAACTTCAACAAGCCATGAGGAACAGTGAGTCAATAGTAATGCAAAAGTCAAGATCCAAATGGATTATTGAAGGGGATGCAAAAGACAAGTACTTTCATGCTAGAGTGAATTTTAACAGGAAGGTGAATCATATTTATGGTATACATGTGGAGGGGAGATGGCAAGAGGGGGTACAGGAGGTGGAAGAAGGGATAACAAACTTCTTTGATAAACACTATGATACAGAGGATTGGAATCGGCCTTCTCTGGAGCTACAACTTAAAGATCGGGTGTCTAGTGCAGAGAATGAATTATTAGTGACAGATTTCTCCAAAGAGGAAATTGAGGCCACGGTTTGGAGTTGTGGAGCTAACAAGAGTCCAAGAGCGGATGGGAATAATTTTTTCCTTATTCAGAGTCACTGGGAGGTATTGAAGAGTGATTTTGTGGAATTTATTAAAGTGTTTCATAGAAACAACAAACTCTCGAAAGGAATGAACTCAACGTTCATAACTTTGATCCCGAAGGTAAATAATCCAATGCACCCTGATCACTTTCGACCTATTTATTTAGTAGGCTATGGATATAAGGTATTGGCCAAACTCCTAGCTAATAGGCCGAAGAAGGTTATGCCAAGAATCATTTCCAAACAACAAGCGACATTCTTACAGGGACGGCAGATTCTAGATGAAGTGATGGTGGCTAATGAGGTCTTACATTTAAACAAACAAAGAAGTGTTCAGTTTTGATGAAAGTAGATTTTGCCAAAGCCTACGACTCTGTTGAGTGGACATTTCTGATAGATATGCTACGTAAATTGGGTTTCTGCCAAAAATGGATAGGTTGGATACAAGAATGTGTTACATCTCCCTATGAGTCTTTCCTTATCAACGGAGTAGTGAGGGAGAATTTAAACTGAAGAGAGGTAAGGCAGGGTGACACCTTGTCCCCATTTTTAATCCTGCTAGTAGCCGAGGGTCTCCATATGTTGATTAACCGTGCATTTTAGTTGATAAAATGGAAAGGAATCAAGGTGGGACAATTGTATGTGTCGCATCTTCAATATGCAGATGATACACTATTATTTGCGGAAGGAAGTGGGGACAATATCAGAATTATGAAAGGTATCTTGCGGGTGCTCGAGCTAATACCGGGGTTGTCTATAAACTTTGCAAAGAGCAAGTTGTATGGGATCAACCTACAGGATCAAATATTTCCAACAAGCAAGACTCAAATGGCTCCACCAGGGAGATGCTAACACAAAATATTTCCATAGCCACATCCTGAAAAACAGAGCAAAGAATCTGATATCTGGTATAAGAAGTGAAGGTATCTGGATTTCAGATCTTGAAGGGATCAAAAGATGCTCTGTACAACACTTTATTGAAAGATTCCCAAGGCCTACTTGGCCCAGACCTCATATTATCAATCTGTACTTCATATCTCTTACTTCCCAAGCTCAAGCTGCCCTGATCACACCATTCACATAATAAGAAATAATGGCAGCTATCTCTGATTGTGGGGGTTCCTAAAGCCCTTGCCCGGATGGATTAAACTTCAATTTCATCAAACGTTTCTCCAGTGTGATGAAGGAAGATCTAATGCAGCTGTTCAGAGAATTCTACAAACATGGTAAACTTGTCAAAGGTTGCAACATAGCTAATATCACTCTCCTCGCCAAGACAACTTCTCTTATGTGTTGTGATGATTACATGCCGATTCCCTATTGAGCTTTATGCCTAAAGTCATAACCAAAGTATTTGCAAAAAGGCTCAGCTCTCATCTGGAGAATATTATTGCACCTACACAGATGGCATTTGTCCCAGGTAGAAAGATACAAGACTGCATAATGATTGCTAATGAAACTTTAGATGAAATCAAAAAGAAAAAGATCTAAGCCTTCATCCTCAAAGTCAATTTTGAGAAAGCATTTGACACTGTTAGTTTGGATTAGCTGCAAGAAGTACAACTCATGGCCTTCCCTTCAGTCTGGATAAGCTGGATCAAAGAACTCTTCAGTTCTGCCTCCATATATGTACTCGTCAATGGCAGCCCCTCGGAAGAATTTAAACCAGGCAGGGGATTAAGACAAGGAGACTCATTATCCCCCTCCTTATATCTCATAGATACACCACTGGAAATGGCAGCTTATCTCAACTGCAGGGTAGGTACTATCCCCTTCAAATATCTGGGACTTCCGGTGGGATCACAAAGAAGAAAACAGTCTACATGGAAACCAGTATTTGACAAATTCTCAGCTGCTCTAGGGGCCAGGGATTGCAAATATCTATCAACTGGAGGTAGACTTAATCTATTCAATTATGTAGTGTCAGCTCTTCCCTCACACTTCTTCGGATACTATTTAGCCCCCTCATCAGTGCTCAAGAAACTGATCGCCATCCAAAGAGATTTCTTCTGGGAAAAGGGTTCTGAAAAAAAGAAAATCAGTTGGGTCTCCTGAGAAAAATTAACTGCTGCAGTCCATCAAGGTGGTCTGGGAGTGCGCTGTCTCAAAGCATTTAATATAGCCATGGTTTCCAAATGGTGTGCCAGACTGATTACTGAAGAAAATACCCTTGCTATCACACTGCTTAGATCAAAATATGGCAAGAGTGGACTGCTAGAAGTTGGTGGTACACGTGACCTCAGAACACCAAAGCTTCCCAACCATCTCCTTGGTGAAAAAGTATACCAAAAATAGCTGCCAGCACTATTTTTCAGCAGGGTATTCTAATGAAATTGGGAAATGGTCTCAGAATAAAATTCTGGCTGGATAAATGGTTCTCTGATAAACCATTCTCTGAAAGTTTCAATAGCTTTTTCAGATTGTCTTCACAGCAAAACTTCAACGTTGCAGAAATGGGATATTGGACTCACTCTACTTCGTATTGGGCATTGGCATGGAGAAGAAGGCTTAATCATACAGAGATGCAGGAACAAAACAATCTACACCATGTTCTGCAGAACATTCTGCTAGATGCTCTAGTCCCTGATAGTTATGTGTTCAAAGGTCAGGATAAAGGGCACTACACGGTTCAAGTAACCTATCAGCAAATCATCTCTCTCAAACAACCATATTCTGAAGAAGAGACTGCAAATCTAAACCAATTTTGGAACAAAATATCATCTCTGAAAGTGTCGATATTCGCCTGGAAAATGATGCAGGGAGCAATACCGGTTAAGGAGTCACTACAACATAGAAGAATCATCAGAGAAGACATATCCTTACCTTGTCCACTTTGTTTATCAGATTCTGAAAATGAATCTATCTCTCACCCATTCTTCAAATGTAGGATTTCAACGCAGGTCTGGATGAAGATCATTTCATGGCTAACTCTTGATACACATATGTCCTTGCAAGATTTTCAATCACTAGGGCAATTCTTAGAGGCCAAACCAAACAGAGTCAATGAGGATGCATGGAAAGCAGTGTGGCTGGCTGGCGTATGGTGCATATGGAAAACAAGAACAAAACCCACTTCCAAGGAAAAGAAATAAGTATTGACTGCATGATGCAATCTATACAACGTGATCTTTGGTTTGGTTTGAAAGCTAAAATTATGGCCAAAACATTTTCTTTCACTATTGTTGATTGGTTGATAAACCCTTTGGATTGCATGCATTTTCTTATATGAATACACACTGGAGTACTTATCTTCACCAGGGATTGCCTTGGCTAAAATCTCAAGGGAACGAGTTGGATAACACTGCTTGCTCATAGAACGTTTGTATTGTGTTAGAAGAGTTTCTTGAAGTGTGCAAAAATTGAGTTTTTCGAGTAGAATATTCTCATGTACAAAATAGCAGTGCCAACTTATGAATTACCATCCTGTCTCTGCGCCGGTTGCTATTCTCAACAGGAACTATAATACCATATACAACCGTGAAGCAAGGATAAAGCCAATGGAGTAAGCCTAAAACGCTGGTAAGTGACTCATTCCCTATCTCAACAACTATTATTTTCACATCTTATCAGAATTTTCCTCAAAGGTACAGGTTAGGGAAGCTGGGAACCGAACTTACCAGGAACTAATCAATAGTCCCACAGTCTGTCAGCATGTATACCCACAAGATACAAATGACACAAATGAGAAACTTGCTCCATTATCATGCTCCCTATGAGGGCGGCTGGATAAGTCAAATCCAGCAAGCAAGCATGGAAAACTTGAAAGTGAAAAGGACACCATTAAGCTAATTTTGAGGAAGTCCATGCTTCAAGCATGATCACATGAAGGGATAATATGAAGATTCATGTATAATGGTGTCCATATTCACTTCAGTGGCCACTACACCAGAGTTCTTACGAGTAGAGGCTAGCCTTATAGAAAACCATTTATATATAAGTAGTTCTCCTAGATATGTAAATGTAGGGTCAATGATCTTCTGCAGTAGGAGAGGAAAACTTAGACAAATGGTAGTCTAGTCAGGAGCTTGATCTTTGTACATTATGTAAATATTTTCTCATTTATATAAAATTTGGCATTTACCCAAAAAAAATATCCTAGAAGGCTGAGTCATAATACTTAAGCGTATTTAATATTTTAAATTTAACTCATTTAATTAATTACTTACACTTTTAATTATTTCCTTATAACCTTTAATTGGTTCCTCATACTCATCTTTAAATCTATTGTAATAATCTTCTAAATATGTTGTTAAACCTTCTAATTTAATCCGTGAGTTTAAAACGATTGCAACTTGGTTAATTAGTGGTATATCTAGAAGATATTTACACCATTTTTCTCTAATAGCTTCTAAGGCAAGTTGTAAGCCAATTTCCTTTTCATAATTATGTTCTCCTATATCAACACAAATGGTAACAATAAGGTGCGATGCGGGCTTATACACATGAGATAATTCTTTGGTATAATCATTAAAATATTTTAACAATACTAAAAGTTTTTTCACAAAATATAAAGATATATGATTGTGGAATGTATTAAAAAATCTACACGTAAACTCTTTATAAGGAATTGTTGATTAAGCATATGGTAAGTTGAGTTTCAACGAGTTGTTACATCTACGCTAAATTGAATTGGCCTAAGTCCATTTTCACGAGAAAATCTAAACCATTGTTTCATTACTTTTGGTCTATTTGCTAAAAGATTTATAGTTGTTTTAATTGGATTGACACATAAATCAATACAGCTTAAAGCATCATGTACACATGAATTAATAATATGACAAATACATCTAATATGAAAGAAACAACCACAAACGAAAAATCACACAATTATTTTAGTTCAGGTATAGATGCATGTTACGAGATGCATTATCAAAAGAAACACTATATATTTGTTGTTGTAAGTTATATTCTTGTAATATACTTTATTTCATGGAGCTTATATTAGTTGCATTAAGTGTTTCATCAAATATCCTAGAAGCTAATATTCTTTTCTATAATTTTCATTAACTATCTACCTAATAACAAGTTATCCTATATAAGCATGTTTCCGCCAATTATCGGACCATATATCACTAGATATAGAGACTTTTTGATTCCATAAAGTCGAAAAACGTTGAGTTAATTTTCACTTTCTTTTTTAAAAAGTATTTTTTTTAATATCAATAGTGTGTGTTTTACGATTGAATCTACTAAATACGGGATTTAAGCATGTTTGCACATAATGTTCCAAGTTGTGACTTTCGGGAAAGCTAAAATGAAGACCCTTCGTACAAATGAAATAGACTAAACCATCCCTATTTCTATTTTCATTATATCGAAATACAGAAAGACTAAAAGAAGATGTAATCCACCTCCACCTCCAACCCCAACTCCAGTTGAACCCCAACTACTCGAAAGTTGGGGTTGACTAGGGTCTGCTCAATATTCTACTAGATGTATCGTTCTTATATGATTGGTTAGCAATCCATAACCTCCACTTTAAATTCCAAAATAATTTAAGTTCAATTAATTCTCAACTAAAAAAATAGTCTAAGCCCTAAGAAGCATGAACCGATTCTGCAAGTACCCAAGTAGCCAGTGGAGTTACAATGGTCTCACTTAAATAACGACTTCCTAGACAGTACTCATTATTGCACATGAGGGCCCAGATATCTGGTGGATAATGGTATCACTTAAATATCAGCCCTAAACAGCCTCTCACGAGCACGATTGTTGCGAAACTTCTTTTGATTTTCTAAAATAAAATATATAAACTAATACTAATATTCCATAAAATAAAATTTTATACTAATATTCCATAAAAAATTTATATATACTTAAAGAATTTTAAAATTTTTACCTTTACAAAACCTATATTTCGACATAGAAAATTGGCATTGTGCATAATAGTGGTCGGGGCCTTTTTTCGGAACTGGAACCTTATCGTAAAAATCAAGCCATATTCGAGATTTGTTCATCTTATTACCCTGTAAGGTACGTTAACATTGAGTTTGAGGCTGAGAGGTCGGCGTCGTCGGTCGGGGTGGAAGATTTTCAGTTCCACTAAAGCGAACAAAATGTTCGTCAGACAACTCCAAATCCAACTCTTCCAAAGCAGTAAAATCAATATTTTCGTTAACAAATTCGTGAAATGTCTTCTCGAAATCCGGGTGAGAGGACGTGGAAGGATGTAGTGATAAAGAAGAAGAAATATGAGATCTTTTTGACATTTTCTCGGTAGAGTAAAAAAATAAATGGAACAATTGCTAAATAAAATCGCTAGTAGTAAGAAATCGAGAATTGGACTTCGAAGTTCTAATAGTAAATGTGACTTGAGTTTTGAGAGTTGAAAGAGAGTAAGAAATTGGTGTGAATGAAATGAAGAGTTGAGTAGTATTTACTGAGGTAAATAAATAAAGTAGTCCTTACTGTTTGACCGGGGGATAACCGTTGCCCGACCACCGGGATCCGACGATCGGGCGGTAACAACTATTTTTTTTTTAAAAATATTTTTTTATATGAACCGCCGAATTCCAGCGCCGGAGCAACAATTAGTTTGAAAACTTTTATTTTTTTATTTATTTTTTTACGCCCGACTGCCCCTGGCTAAATCAGCCAGAATCCGGCGGTAAAAGATTTTCTTCACTTTTTTTTTCTGACTATTGATTTTAGTTTTTAGTTTTTATAATATTACTTATAATTTATAAAGTTATAAAATTGTAAAATTTATAAAAGCTAAAAACTTGTATAACTTATAAAGTTTATTAACTTAAAAAAATTAAAAACATATATAACTTATAATTATAAAGTTAAAAACTTATAAAAGTTATAAAAGTTAAAAACTTATATCTTATAAAAGTTAAAAACTTATATCTTATAAAAGTTAAAAACTTATATCTTATAAAAGTTAAAAACTTATATAACTTATAAACTTCATTGACTTATAAAATTTAAAAACTTATATAACTTGTAAAATATATATAACTTATAATTATAAGGTTATAAACTTATAAAATTTATAAAAGTTAAAAACTTATATAGCTTATAAGTTTTATTAACTTATAAAATTTAAAAACTTATATAACTTATAAACTTATATAGTTATAAACTTATAAAATTTATAAAAAGTTAAAAACTTATAAAAAGTTAAAAAGTTAAAAACTTATATAACTTATAAATTCTATTAACTTATAAAACTTAAAAATTTATATAACTTATAAAATTGAAGAACTTATAAAACTTATAAAACCTAAAGCTTATATAACTTATATCAAATCATCAACTTATAAAACTTAAAAATTTAAATAACTTATTAACTTAAAAAACTAAATAATTTATAAACTCTATTAACTTATAAAACTTAACAACTTATATAATATATATTTTAAAAAAGGTTAGAGTTAAGGGTTTGACCGTCGGATCCAGCAGTTTGACCGCCGGATTCATGTTGTTTTCTTAAAAGTTTTTAATTATTCCGGCGGTCAGGCCTCCGGATGTCTACCGGTCAAACCAATTTAATTTTTTTTAACTTTTTTCAATAAAAAAATCCGGCTGGTTGAAACCCCAGAAAAATTGCCATTTTGGTTATTATTATTATTATTTTAATAAAATCGCTGATTTTGAAAATTTTCAATTTTAAACTCTGAGGAAACCTTTAACCTCCGGTTTCAAAATCATCAAATTTCTCAATTAACGGTTATTCATCTCTACTAATAATTATGACTTCTCAAATTGTACATGTGTTGCTAGATAGGACATTTCCGGGGTGATTGGTAGAAGTTTGTACCGGGGACTCGGGACTGGGATAAAAAAGTCTACCCGGTATTTCACCTAAAAAATAATTGCTATCACTTCATTTATAATACTACGGTCGAACTACTCTGACAGGCTTATTCCGTTATTCGTTCCTTATTAGACTCATCTCTTAACATATTTTGTCAATTAAAGAATTAGGCTTAGTTACTGAGAATTTGGACTTAGCGTCTATTTTGCACTTATTATTTGCCTTTAAAAAAAAATTTACAGGTAATTTTTTTTAATAACTTTCATTTATTTAAAAAATTATTATTAAAGAAAAACAAAAAAAAAACTTTCCACCTAATTAAGAAATGGGATTTTGACTAGAAAAAAAGGCAAATCAAAGTTTTAAAACACAATTTTAAAATAAACTTAAAAGAATTATTTTTTAAAAGATAACCCTAAAACTCTATAAAAAAGAAAATTTGAAGTTTTTTTTCTGAGGGAAATAGAAATTTAGAATTCAAATCTATGACACCACATGACTTAGGTCCCGTTTTGCGCAGCCTTTTTAAAATTATAATTGACTTTTAAGAATCTCGAATTACGAGATTGATGAGTTATTTTTTGAAAAAAAAGTGCTTATAATCTACTTATAATTTTAATAAGGCTGCGCAAAACAGGGGTTTAAACCCGAGTTTTGTTCAATCCATATGAAGAGACCGCTCTGCATGGCTATCATGTGGATAAATTGAAACCAAAATATTCCATACACCATAATTACATATAGTCCATTCATGCCATTTAATGATCTGTCTTTTATTGTAAAGATTCTATGCATCTTATTCCAAATTGTAACGAAATTTGCTAGGACAAATTTTGTCCTCAGGAAAAATGATGTATCACCCTAACTGAAGAAACCATATACCTAATTAATTCCATCTGAAATTGCTTGTCCTCAGGAAAAATGAATCTGTCTGATGCTTCAAGCACGAGAACTTAGCTATTCTGCAGATGTTGTCTTGTAAGCATTCACCAGTTGTGTCTGAACATCATTAGAAACTTGAGAATGCTCGAGGTATTCCATCGTGAACTCGCCTTTTCCCTGAAACATACAAGAAAAATCGCTATCTGAAAAGGGCAATTCCAATTTAGATTCGGTGGCTTGAAATTCTACAGATGATAATTTATAACTTCACCTGTGTCATTGAACGAAGAGCAGTTGAGTAACCAAACATGTTGTTAAGAGGTACCTGAAAAGAAAACAGAGCGATCTTACGCAAACTTACGAGTAAAAAGGACATCTAGAAGTTGCATATCAGTAATATCTTCCAAGATGAAAACTATTGATTTCATAGAGGGTAAATCATGCCAGGGAAAAAATGCTAATTCCAGACTGCATTTTTTATTCTCCAGCTTGAGAGAAACTCGCTCAAGTTTTAAGAATTCTACTATAGGAAGCAGAATAGTGCAGCATGACTGACTGATATGTGAATGTGGAGGTAAAGAAGATGTACTACAAATAATCAGGTACGAGAAGTATGTATAGAGTTAGATGTATAGGACTCATGAAGCATGAAGCTCGGGCAATATGTTTATGCAATCCAAATTTATGCCGATCACTATGTAATGGAGATTCAGAGACCGATCTGACTACGAAATGCTAAAAATGTTGGCAATGTGATTGAAAAAAAGAAATGTCATTGGAATCAGGGCATAATATAATTGCATACATGTGCCGTTATTACGCAATCATCTGCTTCCTGGTCATTCCCGACAATCATGCCTTTTCTCCTGCATACCAGAAACAGCTAAGTCAGACAAGTTTCTGTTTGCTTCTTTGCCAATGTGAAGCACATATATAAGCTGCATGAGACAGAGGAAATTTTATAATGTTCAAAACAAAGAGGATAGAATGCCAGGAATGCTGACTTGTTAATATCACCAGTGACGGTTCCCTGAAATTCTGTGGGGAACTTTAACTCGACCAACATCATAGGCTCCATTATAACAGGCTTTGCAGCTGTATAACACTGCAAAGAAAATAAAATCAATATATGTGTTCAACAAATTTTTGAATTTCAAAACTGGAACCCCCATAGAAGGGAAATCAGTAGAGAAAAGACGATTGGAAAAAGAAAAGAAACAAAAAATGCATAGCCTTTTGGTTTTGCATGGGTACCTGTCTGAAGGCATATATAGCAGCCATTTTAAAAGCAAGTTCACTTGAGTCTACAGTATGGGATGCACCATCATTCAAGACAATGCGGATATTTTCAACAGGATGACCGATAAGAGAACCCCTGAACATATGACCACAACCCATGTTAGGATTAGGAATGAATTAAGATAGAACAAATAGCTCAGTGAAATGCATGTGTATGCACAGGCATGTGAACTTACATGGAAGAAATACTCAATATTTCAGAGCAAACATTTTGTTCAATCATGATAGTTGCTTAAGATCATGTACTGAACCAATTAAATAGCAAAACTTGCTAAACAAGGTTAATCATATTCACTCATGAGGCCTTTGTTTGAACATGGGCGCAGAGAAAAACCAGACAATTTTTGGAAGTATTTACGGAACATGTTGCTAAACAAGCTGGAAAAAGCTCCGAACATAGCAATGGATAAAGTGCTGGAAAGACTAAGAAAAAACCAGAAAATTTTTGGAAATATTTACATTAATAGCAAAAAATTGAATACTTACGAGTTGGCAGCTTCTTTAAAACCCTTCTCAATCGCCGGCACGAAATTTGTAGGTATAGCTTGTCCGATTAACATGTTTTCAAATTCAAATTTAGTTCCAGATCCTGGTGGAAGTGGCTCTATAAACCTGTCAGGGGAAAGAAGTGGTAGCTTTTTCATTACAAAGACACATAAGAAACATGTTTAAGGTTTTGTATGCAATCAAATGTGTTCTTTATAAACAAGTAGAGCATCAGAAATTTGATCATCTCCCAAGGCAAAAACACTGAATGCTTCAAGTTCCAGAGAAACATGGATCCTAAAAGGCTATATCCAATCATCAACATACATAGGTAGGCAAAGCAGCCATTATGGAAAAAAGTTTCTCAGTGAGACAACTAACCAAGTGGTTGAAAGAGCAGAAAAAAAAAGCTGTAAACATAGACAAATAATCTCTGTAAGCTTACCCGGTAACTCTTCCATACTGACCTTGTCCGCCACTCTGCTTCTTATGTAGATAATCAAATGCTGCACGCTGAGTAATTGTTTCTCTGAAGTTGACGCGGGGTTTGCCAACAGTTGCATCAACCTTAAAATACCATATAAAGTTGAAGGAATCATGACGTTTATGGTAATGAACAAAATAATACAATAAACATAAGGTGATACCTTATATTCCCTTCTCATCCGCTCAACATATATGTCCAAATGAAGTTCTCCCATTCCAGAGATAATTGTCTGCTCGAGAAA